>PVKM010015502.1:0-27826 GCA_004027735.1 Carollia perspicillata
TTGGCTGAACTTCAGGACACATCCTGATTCTGTTTCCAGGTGAGGAAGGAACGAAGTCTAGTGCTCTGGAGAGAATGCGGGGCATGGAGTTAATCACCACAGGCATGTTCCCGACCAAAGCAAACAAGAGACTAGTTGGCTTCCCGTGGAGTTTCGTGTCACAGTCAGACTTGTTGTTTCCTGATTTTGTCAGAACCCGAAGCCAGGACAACTCTATATTATGTTTATTTCCATCTGCTGATTACAATGGCCTCTTGCAAAACACAATGACTACTTAAGAGTTAGAATGTGTTCCTGGCCACCTGCTCTGTCTCTGCATACTTCTGAAATGGAAATGAGTAATTTATCTCGAATGCTATTCTGTCTCCAGAACTACCTCTTCCTAAATGTTTCCTAAGGGCTTTCATTCAATCCGGGGCCTGTTTCCCAGGCGTCTGTGGGCAGGGGAGCCCAGAGAGGGTAAAGCTACTTTTTGAAAAATGAACACACAACACCTTGGATTCAAGAGCACTACTTTAAAATATAATTTATACTATGGACAAGCGAGATGTGTTCTATGTTATTTTATGGGAGAGTTGTCTTTTCTTAAGTTTATTAACAGTGAAATGACTTTGATATGACAGAAATAATAACTACATGGTTGAATACTTTCGGTTTTAACGCCCCCATTGACTTAATTTTCATCTGATCAGAGAATCTTGCTTGAGCGTCTGCTCTCTGTCACCACACTCAGCGTTGGAGAAGACCAGGCCTGCCAGGCGGTATCTGTCAAACATAACTGAACGTGTGTTCTACAGCTTTCCACTGAGATTTTTTTAAAGGTTTAATAAAATCATGTAATAACTGGGTCATTGAAAAAAAAGTAAAAATAGTTATATGCAGTAAAAAGTAAAAGTGCTTTTTCTCCTTTTCCTTAGAGATAGCCTTATTGATAATATGAAAAGTATTCCCTGGTCCCTATATATGTTCTATATATTTACAATAATCCAGTAGTTTTGTACACAAATTAAATTACGTTATACTATAAATTTTGTAGAAGATTTTTTCACTACCAATGTTTTGTGAATGTTTTGTTTTTCTGGTTCTAGCACATTGTGATTTTCTTTACTATGTTTGGTGCTAATATAATATGCCATTGTATAAAGGCACTGGGATTTATCAACCTGTCCCCTATGTGAAACCCCTTATGTTTGCTTTGTCTCTGTTGCTTTTTTACTTTTTTGTTTTATAAACAATACCACAATGAGTTTCCTTGCATATTTGTCTTTATACACATTCCCCAAATTGTGCAATTGCTGAGTAGTGTGTATATTTGAGAGATCATCCTCCAAAAATTTGTACTGAGCATGGTATATGAGAATTTTAATTTTTCTGTAAGCTTGTTACTGTAATTTTATATTGCCAATCAGTAATTTTACATTTGCAACAAATATGCATTTTTTAAAAATCTTTGCTTTCTAGGTCAGTGATTTTCAACCAGTGTGCCACAAGAATTTTTAAAAGATGCAATACCTGACTATTTAGTTAGGGGCACTAACCTCTTTTTACTTAAGTTGTCAAATAAAAAATGACAACAGTCAACACAGTGAGACTTGGAGCTAATAAATCAAATTTACAGATTTTTTGTCAGATTAGTAAAAAATATAACATTTTTGGTGTGCTGCAGAATTTTAGTAATTCATTTATATATGCCATGAGATGAAAAAGGTTGAAAATCACTGTCCTAGGTATATATGGTCATATTTGCATTTCTTTAATTATGCATGGGGTTAAGCATATTTTTATGGATGATGAGCCATTTGTGGTCTGCAATATGATTTATTGGATCTTTAACCTGACTTTCTATCGAACATTTGACATTTCTTCTCATTGGTTTTAAAGTTTCATTTTAGTTTTAGTAATAGTTCTTTACAAAATATTTTAATATATTGTAAAATTAATATATTTATAAGAAAATAAAGTGAAAATGTAGAGAACATATAATTAAAATACATCTAATTTGTACCACCCTGTACTTCTATACCCAATCCCTTTCTCTGAAGGTTACCACATTTAAACATAATTCTAAAAAAGTGTATTAACTTCCATTTCATGATTTATCCACTTTTAACAATACCATCAGCTTTAGCTGTGAAAGACTAAGACTTTGGTTAATTTACATGCCCTTATCCCCCACACCCCTTCTCAATAAAAAAAAAATAATAAAAAATTATTTAAATAATACTTTTATTCTATTACTTCATTTTATCGAGTAACATTTTATTAGGCTTTTAACAGCTTTTACTTCTCAAATATTAAATAGCGGTCTTTTAAACCCCAGTATGTAGGTAGAAGAAATTAGCATTCATATACTCCCATCAATCCAATGATACTTTTATTCCCTGTAAATCCTATCTTGCACCTCAGAGTTCCATGCTTTCTCTTAGGTTGGCCCTAAAAATTGAAAGCCAATGCATACAGTTTATAATATTTTAATTATAAAAGTACTGCTTAAAGCTGAACCAATCAAACCTATTGATTCAGGAAGATAATACTATATTTTTAAACCTATGCCGCACAAAGGAGTATGTTTCAAGTTCAACATCAAACTGATTCTCTCTTCTACTTTTTTCTTTTTCATTTTGTAAATATGACTCCACTGTTTCTCCTGAAATTGATCTATGAAGTATTTATTGGTAAGCAGTAGTCCCCCTTATCTGTGGTTTCAGTTTCCACAATTTTAGTTACCTGTGGTCAAGTCTGGTTCTAAAATATTAAATGGAAATTTTCAGAAATAAACAGTTCTTAAGTTCTAAATTGCTCATCTTTTTGAGTAGCATGACCAAATCTCACAATGCCCTCCGCCATCCTGCCCAGGATGTGAATCATCCCTTCCTCAAGCATCTCCCCGGTGAAGACGCCCCCTGCTCATTCGCGGGTTAGCAGCCATCTCGGTTACCAGGTCACTGTTGTTTTGCAGTACTTGTGTTCAAGTAATTCTTATTTTACCTAGCAATGCCCCCACAGTGTGGGAGTAGTGATACTGGCAATTCGGATTTGCCAAAGAGGAGCCTTCAATTTCTTCCTTTAAGTAAAAATGTGAAAGTTCTTCACTTAATGAAAAGAAAAAAAAAATCATGTAGAGGTCGCTAAGCTCTATGGTAAGAGCAAATCTACTTGTGAAATTGTGAAGATGGAAAAAGAAATTTGTGCTAATTTTGCCGATGTACCTCAAACAACAAAAGTTACTGCCGCAGTGAGTGATAAGTGCGTAGTTAAGGTGAAAAAGGCATTCAGTTTGTGGGTGGAAAGCATGAACAGAAAATGTGCTCGCACTGGCCGCAGTGTGATGCGCCGGAAAGCACTGAGCCCACACGAAGGCTTCAGCGAGGGTGTGTGCGTGTAGAAAAGACGCAGCGCGCACAGAGGTGGGTGCTCTCTGTGGTTTCAGGCATCCATCAGGGGTCTCCCACCGTACCCCCTTGGATTAGGGAGACTGCAATATTCAGGTACTTCACATCCAATGGGGTCTATTGTTTTTGTAAATTACATTTAAAAATATTTATTTTACTGTCTTATTTATGTGAATAGAGTTGAACAAAGTAATCACTTATATGTCTATACCTTTAATTATGCTCTTCTTCACATTTTTACTTTTATGGATTTATTTTCTCTCTTTTATATTCTTTATTAAGCAAGCTAATGCTTATTATTTGTGTGTGTATCAAAGAACTGTCTTGAGTTTATTTTTTAATTTATATTTGTTCCTGTTTTTCTATTCCATTCATCAACTTCTGCTTTTGTCTTCATTATCTCTTCTATTTTTCTTGGGATTCTACTCTTGTTCTTCTAACTTTTTGAGTTAATATGAACTTTTCTATACTTACAACTAATATCCTGGATTTTTCTACAGACCTAGGAAAAATAATTATCTATGTGGTCCTATGTGACATGATAAAGAGTTATTTTTGGAAGATTACTTCTCAACAGTAAGGTTATTAATAATTTATAGGCACAATGGATACCAATGGTTAGAGATACAAGGCTTGTTTCCACCCAAAACACCTTTTTCTTGGAAACCAGGGATGTTGAAGACACAAGGTCCCCTTAGACACCCTCTCGGCTCACATGGCCTGCCTTCTGAGCGAACTCTTGCCGTTCTCCTGCTCTCACTCCTCTCTATCTGCTGCCTCTGATTTGAAAAATGTTTATTAAAATTGTTTATTATTGAATACTTCTTTATGAAGGAAACCCAAAAATATAATATTAAAAATTGCTCATAGCTTTGGGTTTCAGTTGTATTAATTAGGATTCTATCAAGAAACATACAGTGTGCTGAAAGTAGGTACGGCACAGAATTTAACGAAGGGACTGTTGACAAAGGTTTGGGTAGTAGTCACAAAATGAGGAGGAGTAGTTTAGAGGCTTAGCGCTATTAACAGTAGATGGTACCACTACTAGCTCCAAGCTGGAGGGATGAGGGCGGCAGAAGTTTCTGGAGCCTAGAGGCAGAGAGAGCTGTGTGTGGAAGGCCAGCTGGGAGGAACTGTACTTTCTGATTAAAGGAAGTGGCCAGCCGGCCTCGGCCCCGCAGGGAGGGAGCCAATGGAATGGATGCCCTGACTTCACTCCCCCGTTCCTTTCAGACTTCTACCAGCAGTTCCCATGGTTTGAAACCAACAAGAAGCCCGCGGGTACTAGTATCTGTTGATGTGATCTTTCAGTAAAATATTGTGGGGCTGAGAGCAAGGTGGAGAAGGATGAAGAGTGGATATCAAAGGGAAAGGAGAAGACACCCAGTAGAGATTCAGGGAAATCCATACACCAACTTGTTCGAATAACTTTGCAGAACTTACCTCTGGGTGTCTTCGCTAATTACTTTGTGGATGGGTTTTTAATAACAAATTCAAATTCTTTAATAGATATGGAACTGTTTAGATCTTCTATATCTTTTGTATGTGAGGATAAATTGTAATTTTCAAGGAATTTATCTAAGTCATACAACTAATTTTCATAAAGTTGTTGATAATATTCCTTTATTTTCTTTTTTTATATATTCACACTTATAGTGGTATATTCTCTTTCATTTCTGATATTGTTAAGGTATGTGTTATTTTCTTTTCTTTGACCAGACTTGCAAGGTGTTTAGAAATATTATTATCTTTGAAGAACCAACTTCTGTTTTTATTATTTTTTCTATTAATATTTTCTATTTTATTAATTTCTATTTCCTTTTTCTGTGTAATAAGCCATAAACTTGCCTCTCTAAGCATTGGCTGCATCACACACATTTTTATATGTTGCATTTTCGCAATTATTCAGTTTGAATTATTTTCTAATTTGTCTTGTGATTTCTTTGGTCTATGAGTTATGTGGAAAGGTGTTATTTAATTTCCAAATGTTTGGGGACTCAATAGGAATTTTGTTGATATCACTTTCTAATTTGATTCAATTGTGATTAGTGAATATATGCAACAAGATTTCAATTATTTCAAATTTATGGAACATAAATATTTTTATGAAGCGGCATATTTTTTTTATCTTGGTTAATGTTACATATGCTCTTGAAAACAACAGTATTCTGTCCTGTTGGGTGCAGTATATTAGAAATAGCAGTTAGATCAAGGGGATTGATAATACTATTAGTAACCACATCTGTACAAATATTTTGTCAACTTGTTTTATAAATCAGCGAAATGAAAAATTGTGGATCTCTAATTATCCCTTTAGTTGTTTGTTTTCGCTTCATTTATTCTGAAGCTCTATTATTGGATGCATGAACATTTAAGATTGTTGTGTTTTCCTGATTAACGACTCCATTACCATTATTAAGTTCCCTCGTCTTCGTCCACGGCAATACCGTTCATCTGGAAGTCCTCTACTCAGTTCATGCAATACTGCTTATGTGGATATTATTAAAGCTGCACCGTCGTGCTTGTGCTTCTTTGTATGGTATGACCTTTTCCATCCTGCTACTTTCAACCTATTTTTGTCTTTATAGGTAAAATTAAGCTCTTGTAAATGCTTGATTCTTTTAAAATTCAATCTAACAATCTCTGCCTTTTAATTGAAGTGTTTGGTTTATTTTTATTACATGCAATTATAGATGTGATTTAAGTCTGTCATCTTGCTACATGTTTTTTATTTGTCATATATTTGTGTTGTTTTCCTGTTCTTCCTTTCCTGTCTCCTTTAGTTTTAATCAGATAAATCATTTACTATTCCATTCTACCTCCTCTGTTGACTTTTGAGTTATAACTTCTTGTATTTTTGTTTTCAGTGGTTACTCTAGGATTTAAACTACCTTTCCTTAACATATTACTTTCTATTTAGAGATCATGGTGTAATATTTCAAATAAATGCAAGAAACTTACAAAAGTTTAATTCCAGCCTCCATCCTTTGGGTTACTGCTGTCATGTATTCTGCTTCTAAATACAATACAAACTCCAAATAGAATGTCATTTTTTTTTTTTTGCTTTAATGAATCAGTTTACTTTTAAAGAAATTAATGAAGGAAATTTTTTTATATTTATAATTTCTGGTATTTTTACCTTCCTATAAGTTTGAGTCTCCAAATGGAATCATTTCTTTTCATCCAAAATAATTATTTTCCTTCCTCCCTTTCTTCCTTTTTTTTCTGGCAGTGCTGGTCTGCTGGTGGAGAATTTTTGTTGTTTTTAATTACCTAAAAATCTCTTTGTTTCACCTTTGTTTATGAGGATATTTTTGCAATATGTAGAATTTGGGGTAAGAGCTTTTTACTTTTGGAACTTTAAAGATGTCATATCGCTGACTGCCAGCCTCCATTTTCTGTGATGTTAAGTTAGATGTACTCTAAATGATTGTATTAAAATGCGTCATTGTTCTCTGATTTAAAAATTTGTCTTCATTTTAAAGTTTAACCAGGTTGGTCATAATATGCTGTGTGATTTTCTTTTACTTTTTATTTCTTTGAGTTAATGAACTGATCTTTTTGGTTGTGTAAATTGCTTTTTTGTCAGATTTGGGAAATTCTTATCTCCCTATGTCATCTCTTTCATCTCTGTTTAGGATTCTAATTACAGTTATGTTAGATTATTTCATGTTTTTCTATAGGTTGATGAGTCTCTGTTCACTGTTTTCAAGTGTTTTTTCTTTGTGTTAAGAATGGATCATGTCTATTGATCTATCCTTAGTTATACTAACCTTTTTACATTTTGTTCTGGTGGGCAGTTAAATTTCTGGTGGTTCCAATTGTTTCTCTCTGGCTGACTTTTATTCTCAGCCCAGAAGAATCTATTTTGTGTTTTACCTTTTGCCTTGAGTATGGCCGCGATCTAGGGAAAAATTTCTTACTCCTAAGGCATGGCCTAGCTGGGGCTCAAATGAATGCTCAGTGTGCTCAGTGAGGCCTCCCCACTCCATCTGTGCCTAAACACAGACATCTCTTGGCACCATGTGACTCTCAGCTGCATGTTGTGCCAGGCCTAAAAGGCCTTGCAGAGTCCAGCCCTACACATACGCATCGTAGCCCTCATCCAAAGAGCCATGGTTAGCCCTCACAGAAGGCTTCTGGCCACCCACTCATCGGTGTAGCTCCATCCTCTTCGGCACTCTGCTTTATAAACTCCAACTGCCCCAACAGTCTCCAAATTCCTTCTCTGCCTCTTCAGCTCAGTGAGAGTGCCGTCTTCTCTTGAGTGATACTCCCCTGAAGTGTGGTTCAGTGTGCTCAAGTCAGAAAGCCAGGAAGTACATGTGACTCACATATGTTTTTCTTCTCTTAAGAATCGCTGTCTCCTCATACCACTGGTCCAATGCCTGAAGACTGTTTCTTCAGATTTTGTTCCATTTTAATAATTATTTATGGAGAGTGGGCAAGTTCGGTACCAACTTGGCTCTCATGGCCAAATGTCAAAGTCGGCCTGCCGGTTGTTGTTGATAGAATGATTTTTCCAGCCTGTTTGTAGTGTGCTTACAGGGCACTTTTCCTTCCTAACCCAGCCCAGTTTGTGTCACTGCAGTCTGTACTTGACAGTAAACTCTGTAATGCATTGCATCTTTCTAATTCTAACTCCTGTCTGCTCATATTCCTTCCTAAGACCAGAGGAAATGATGAATTAAAAATGAACTGATACGCTATATACTGTTTGATTCCAACTATATGGCCTCCTGGAAAAGGCACAACTATGGAAATAATACAAAGATGAATGGTTACCAGGGGTAGTGGTGGGAGATGAACAGGCAGGGCACAGAGGATCTTTAGGGCAGTGAAGATATTCCGTATGACATTATAACGAAGGCTCTAGGTTGTTACACATTTTTTCCAGATCCATAGAATGTTCAACACCAAGAATAAGCCCTAAGGTAAACCATGAACTTTGGGTCACTATAATGTGTCAATATAGGTTTATCCTTGGTAAAAAAAAATAAAGTAACATTCTGGTGAGTGAGTGATGTTGGTGAGTGGTGAAGGAGTCTATGCAGGTGTGGGGGCAGGGAATGTATGGGGCATCTCTGTACCTTCCTCTCAATTTTGTTGTAAACTTAAAACTGTTCCAAAAATAGTCTTTAAAGCAGACTGATTAATAATAGTGTTTTAGGACAAAACTAGAACCTATATGTTTAATAGTTTTATGTGTTCACTTAATATTTTTTCTTACATTTAGTTTTCATTTCTTTTTTTTTTAATTTTTATTTTAATTGTTCAAAGTTTTCATTTTTTAATAACAGAATTGTATGCTTTTAAAAAAGTACATTTTCATTTAGGCTGATTTTTTAAATCATGTATTCACTTTATTCACTTTGTGTTGTGTCTTAAGAAATAGCAATTTTTTGAAGGTTTAGATGATTAGTTTCTATTCATATGACCTCTTCTTTTTCTTTTCTTAAAGAGGAATAGCCGACCCCATTTTTATCAGTGAATGTCTGTCTTGTAAGGGGAGCATGATAGTGTCTGACATAAATGTGGGTCTTACAATCAGGGTTGCTTAGATGTGAATCTTGCTTCTGGCAATTAACAGCTGTACAATCTTGAGAACCTCTCCTATTCTCTCTAACCTTTATCTATAAAATAGGGTTAATAATTATACCATCTCTTAGGAAGTATTTTTTTGATATTTCAATCCATGCAAGAGCACTTGGCATAGTGTCTGATATATAGTATGTGTTGAATATAATGTATTAATAATATCTAGTGCTTAAAATACTGTATTTATTTTAAAAAGGAAACAGAAGAGGCAGCATAGTAAAGTGGAAAATAGTAAGAAAGTGCCTGTTCTATTTCTACCTCTTTTTATCAGTGTGACCTCAGCTATTCCCTTTAAACTCTCCAGTCTATATTATCCTATAAAAAGCAAAGAAGGTCAGCCTTGCCTACCTCAGTTTGGTGCAAGAATCAATTGAGTTAATGTTCTAGGCTTGAAAAAAAAATCAGACGAAAACCTTCACACAATAAGTGAAATACAAACCATTTAAGACAACCATTTCAATAAATTATTCAAGTTACATGTTGAGTCCTAATATTCTCTACTAGATAGATTATCCTGCCATAAAGAAAATGCAACTTTGTTTTTTCAACATGAGAAACATGGTGGATAGATAGTCCCCTTCTGAGCTCCTGTAGTTTCTGCCAGGTGAACCATTGCTTGGAGAGGGCAGAGCTGCATATTCTTGCCTGCAATTCAATGAGGAATGACATGTCTCATTAGAAAATTTATTACAAAAAAGAATATATGCTCTGCATTTAATATGTGGATACAATAATATGTATTTCGCACACATGTGGCAGATGTGTGCATAAACGTGTGTTTATATTTAATGAACAATACATTCAAGAAAGTAAAATATAATTATAAAGCCCAAACTGTACAAATTCAAAGTAAAGGCTTGACTCCCATGACAATGACACTCTCAATTGCCAAAAACGTCTGTTCAGTTATTGCCAGATGCTGTGACCGATTGCCGAAAGGACCTTGACTCTCCATACATGTGACTATGATGCTGACATTTCATCCTCTTGTCTAGGAAGCAGGGTTCTTGGGGCTACAGCTCCAGAAAAAGAGTGGAATGAAAGATCCAAACGCTACTCAGTACCAGTTCTGCTGTGCTGGGTCCAATCAGGAGGCAGAAACCACTCTAGTAGTTTGAATAAGGAAATTTAACATAAAGAATTGTCAACTAGGTAAAGGGTCTAGTTCTCAAAGGGATATAACAGAAATATCTATGGTTTAACTGGGGTAGCAACTATAGAAAACAACTACTAGCCCTGGGCCTTAGACAAAGGTGAACAAGGAAGAAACTCAGATACTTGGGGGTGGAACAGGAAGCACATTTTTTAAAGGGTAAATGCTGCTGTTTTTGGTGTAGGCGTTGTTCCATATGGTGATTGCTACGGAGCATGACATTCTAGGGGCAATTTTATATCTGGGAGTTTCCTGACTTCAACCTGAAATTACTACTTCAGGAGGAAATAAGTAAGTTATTTTCCCTTGAATTTTACTTTTCAAAAAACTCTGAGGAAGGAAAACAACCATGAGACCTACAAACTCTGTGTCACTGGGGTCCACTAACCACAAAATGAATCTTCCCCCAATATTTACTGACTGCATGGAAAGTTCTAGGCTTCTTTTTCTGAGAGACATAATGATGTAAGTTCCTTTAAATGACTTGCTGAATCCAATGGGAAAGAAAAATATTTAAAAGTTGTTATATTACAAAGTAGAATGTGGTAGAGTTAAATAAAATAGTGGGTACATGCAGAAGAAAAAATATAATGGTGAGAATTTATATTTGCCCAGGACATTACAGGTTTTGCCGCACTTTTCATATAGTTCATGTTAGTGAATTTTCAAAATAACTGTGTAAATAGGCTGGATATTATTCTCCTTGCTTTAAAGATGAGCAACATGGGAGTGATTTCCCCCAAACCTCTCAAGTGGCAGAATGAGAATTTAAACCCATACCTCCCAGAAGGCAATCCCTTGATCTTTCCAAAGCATCTAGATGCTCTCCGAGGTGTGTTCAGCTGCTCATTATAAGTGCATCTTCATTTTTATGTGGATACAATTTGGTTTCTCATTCCTGAGGCCCCAAACTTCAGAAGTTAAATGGGTTTAAGAAACTAGGCAACTAGTAGGGAACCTTCACAGAAAAGTACACGAAATCCCCATCCAGGAGAAATAGCAAACAATGAATGATCTTTGGATAAGAAGTGAGACTCAGGTGACACCGAATCAAACTCCCTTGCTAACTGCATGATTTCTGGACTCTTTCCTAGAAACTCTCTGTCAAGTTTCTGGAAGCTCAGCCACAAAGGCAGGGGAAGGTTATTTGAGACAGGGCCATTCTGTTGCACCTGAAAGATCTCTAGTTGGACAGATGGCCTGCTTTACAGGGAGTGTCAGGGCTGCTGAGTTACTTGCTGAGAGATCAGCTTGAAGACAGGCTCCTATTGATGTGGCTGTTCAGAATAAAGCCAACCTGGTGTCTCAAGAATGTTTAGATACTCATCAGCTGCATTCTTTGCATTCAGTTCATGATGCCGATGTGTGTGGACCCACGTGCTCTGGTCACAGCACACACTACTTCCTGCATTCTTTCCCTTTGACTAGATGCTTGCACTCTGGGGGTTTTAAGCTTATTTTTATCTTGTTAATAGTGTTACCTGTATGCAACACAAGTCTGTTCTTTTTTTAAGAAGCAGTGTTATTTCACCTTGGACACCTGGCCTTTTCTGTCTGCAGTGGTTCTTCCCAGAGCAAAGGCAGACTAGGCCCCTGGCAGAAGGACTCAGGAAGTCCACAGTTGTTCATTGTCTCTCCCTTTGCTCATCTCTCTTTCCCTCATTGTATTTCACAAGTCAGTTGTCCTTTGGGACCAAATACATCACCATGGAATGGAGCCTTCCACCTAGGTACCAGTTGGCTAAGGACAGCTCTAGAGTAACTGATACTAGCCTTTGACTTACTGCAAACCCATGTAGGTAGGACTCATTTCACCCGTCTCCACAAGCCATTCCTTCATGCCCCGTTAGTGAATATGCTGGGCTGGAAAGCAATCGTTAGTACGTACAGCAGTCTAATATCATGGGTACCAATGAAGCACTGATTAAATCGGATTGAGGTTTAATTAAATTGTCCATTTTGAAAAAGTTTTTTGAGTAATATGGAAAATATATTCATTTATAAGTTATTCTTGACTTTAGCCCCTATTTATTGCATATAGTGTTCAGTACTCATTATAAATGAATGAATGAATGAATGAATGAATGAATGAACAAGTGAAATGTAAATTTCCACACTTAGATTTAAATAAATTTATAGATATGATATAAAGAAGTGCCTTGGTAGTGGAATGCATTAGAAGTACAGATATATTAGATCGATTCTTATAATATAGAAAGGCTAATTATGTGTCATACAATATATAAGACATTATAATAGATGCTGTGGGACATCAAAGATGAATCAGGCACTGAATTTACTGTAAAGAGACTTAGAGACAAGTAACAGGTTACAAATGGAAGATAATAAATGATTTAAGGAATCTGCAAAGAATCTCTTGTAGAAATCAGATGTCTCTCCTGATCTTCCACAGCTTTCCGAGCCTGCATGCACCACGGGAAACGGCTTCTGGATGGTTTATCGTTCCTTCTGCCTTTGGTCACAGAAACCTCCCTGGTCATGTGGGCTATTACCCTCCTCCGAACTGTTCCCGTGGTGTTTGAGAGAATTCTGGTTCTCAGATATGGCCTTACCTGCTTCCTGAAGTTATTACCATCTCATTCATTTTCCTTTTTCTGAGTGAGGCTCTTTTCCCCTTCAAGCGGTATATTTCAACCTCCTTAGGCTCCTAATCTAGGATAATGAATTTATTTTCCACTTTTAGTTTAAACTCAAATGTAAGCAAGCTAGGATTCATTATAGATAGCACCAAGTGGTGTGGTATGAAACAGAGCTGTTTCAGTTTTTCTCTTCTACCACATCACATGCTTTGCTGACTTCCTATCGATGTGATTAAGAAACCACACAAGAGTAGCAGGAACACAGGTGTTTCTTTTGATGCCATGCCAATTAACTGATGGCTAAAGATTGTTAAATATCCCTAGGAAAACATTACCTCATATGAGGAACAAAGTTATAATCATTGTTGTATTTAACATAAGAATTCCAGAAGAGACCGGTCTTTGTTCTTCATGACGAATCCCAGCTAACTTCATTTCCATTTCATCGCTTAAACAAGAGCTGCATGCTCCTTCCTCTTCTGGGGTAATAATAACGATTATAATAATCTACACTTATTTGTTGTTAATACTTACATGTGTTTTATTATTTTAGCTTCAAAACAATCTATGCAGTAGGTATTATTATTGTTGTTATTTTACAAATGAGAAAACTGAAAACCAGAGAAATTAAGTCAACAGCTAATAAACAGCTAGTAGAGGGATTAGCCATTCACAACCAGGCATCTGACTCTAGCCTGCCCTTTTAATGACTAGATTTTGCAGCAAGAAATGTTCAGGTACATTTTATCATATGAAGACCTAAATATTTTTCATGGTTAGGGAAAATGCATACTCACCCTTTAGTGAGTAACTCAAATATCATTTCTTTTAATTCCTTCCCCATTATAGCCGGTGAAAATTATTTAGTATCTCTGCTAAGCACAGTTCATGGCATCCACCAAGGTACAGTATTGACTAAATGGATAAGTGAATGAAAGTATTTATATTACACTGAATATAAATTTATATCATAGCTGGCCTTATACTGAATGATAGGTATAGTATTGTTTATACATTTACTGACATGTTAGGCTTTACGCTTATTGATAAAAGAGCTCAGTTTTAATCATCTTTTTATGCCATCACCTAGCACAAATCATGAAGAGAGGTACTCAATAAATGTGTACTAAATGAGTGAGTGATTTGGAGAGGAAATGAATGAATGAAAGGATGATAGAGGTGAGTGCTTGAGTTGAGTACATGCCCAACAGTGTGGCTATGTACTTTTTTGAATGCCTACACATCCCCATCAGTTATCTAACTTTCTTGCTGTGGAAGAAACATGTAGACTTTCCAAGGACGTGTGCTTTTATTTACACTGGGTGATACGACCAGTTCTTGCTGTGAGCCAAAATAATGTGTGTCATTTTGGGCTTAGGTATTTAAGGGTAGATATGAGTTCTCCACCCTCTCTCTTCTCCTAGAAAAATCAAAGAGATGACACATTGGGATAGATGAAGGCATGATATGATGGAAGGAGCCTAGGTGTCTGTATTATTTGGTGGGAAAAAAAATCTCCTGGTGAATTATTGCAACAGTAACGTACTTTGTGTGATAGCGATAAGTACTTTTGTTGGTACGAGGCATTGAGATTTGGTGCCTTATTTGTTACTGCAGCCTAGCCTCGCCTATTGACTAATAAAGTAAATTTTCAGTAGGTGTTGAAGGAAAGAATAGGTAACACCACTACCTATGTTATTAAGACTGACCTCACTGTCCCACTGATTATGGCATCGCTTTCTGTTTCATGTCCAGTTGGTTCAAGGTGTGTGGTCTTGTAAAAACAAGATGGTCAAGCCCTAGTACATTAAGGTTAGTATTTACCAACATGAAGGTTCTTCAGCTTAGTCCTCTGACCTAAGTAACTGTAAAACATGTTTAACAGTCTCCCGGTTGAAATACAAGAAGGTTAAAAGAATAAAACAAAACAAAATCTCCTTTGGGCTAAATGTGGATTGCGCCTTAACACTGGCATGTTAGTTATTTGTGCCTCACATGTTGACCCGTGCCACTTCCCGCCAACACAGAGTCACTCATTTGTTCACCAAATATTTTGTGAGCACCGAGTCAGGATTACTAAACTGTCATGATGAGCAAGATTGATTGGAAGTTCTGTTTATTCTCAGATCTTCCTTGGATTTACAGGCCAATTTTAATTCAAAACAACATCATTTATGCAATCTGGGGTTTACAGGCAAGGGGTAATTCTCACGGCAGACTTAGTATAATCGTGATGTTTTTCTTTCTTCTGTTTACATTCATGGCTGTGGTTTGAAGGTGGGTTGGAATCTTAGTTTCCTTATCAGAGATCTGATATATTTGGGCAGGTAGACCTGAGTTTTTATAAAAGCTCGACTGCTTTTCTTGTTTTTCAGGCACTAAGCAGTCACCCTGAGGGTTTCCCCTTAACCCTCTGGCTGGATGAGGTGCGCTAGTATGGGTACCTAATTCCTTCTGATGAAATAAATTAGTTGCAACTTGTTGGATGCTTCTTTAGCAATAACAGGCTTAGATGTATCATCAGTGGGGTTTTTTTAGTGGATTCTTGATCTCTTGGCTATAACTATTGTTATTTTTCAAACCGTCTAAAAAGGGAGAGGGGAGACTTGCCTAGTTTTGTCATTTCACTTGGGTTTAGTATGTTGGGACCTGGTGCTCATGACCGAATAGGGCCCTGGTGTGTGGGACCCTAGGCCATGGCAGGAGCTGGCCTGTAGCTCAAGGTTTCCCATTTAAGAGTTTAGGCAGTCAGGAAAACAAGGAAGGAGGTAGGTTTATTGCCTGTGTTGGGTAATCTGATGCCTTGGGGTGAAGTGAGTGAAAGCCAGACAACCTCTCTGTAAGTTCCTTTGAACAGGAGCTGGCAGCATCTAGAACCAGCAGCTTTCCATCATGGAATATCCATTAACCTTGTTTATCGCTGGAAAAACACTGCCCTTTTTCCACAGTCTGCTGCCTGTCAAAGAATGGTGCAAGAGGTCATCTTCAAGTTCAAGGACAGGATGAAGTTTTCAGCTATTGTGAAAATACAGTCTTGTGATACCGATTTTTCTTTGTTCTAAGATGGCAAGCAACATGCAGCAGAATATGATTTCAGTGTAGGGGACTGATTCAGAAAGGTCCTTCTTGGATGCCCCATAGGTCCTCCTTAGGTTCACGTACCTTCTATGGAGGCCTTTCGTTTGTTTGTGTTTGTTTGTTTCCCAGCCCTGGAGTTCATGGGGACATGAAGCTAAAACTGAATGTGAGATTCAAATTCTTATCTTGATTTTCCAATTTCCTCATGAGACTGTGTCCTCACACCATGTTTCCAGCTTGTGGGACTCTAGTTCTTTTTCTAGTATTCACCTTATATCCAGGTGTGGCATTTTAACACGTGAAAAGCTACGAAGCTGTTACTCATCTGTCTTCAGAGCAGTCAGACAGATGTTTTATATAAATGTTTATTAATGAAAGAATCTATATTAGAGTTTTAAAAGGGAATTTTAAAAGTTTAATTAGACTTGTCAAATGTTATGCGCCCCGTAACAGTTATTAAACATGACAACAGGCTACCATATAAAAATTTAAGTTGACATATGTAGAATTCAGATAAGAGAGAAAGCCACCTTATTGGATGATTAATTGCTATCTTACCTCAAGACAATTGATGTAGAATACTGTTGAATCTGATAGAGAAGTCCTTAATCTTTAAGTTAAATGCAATAAATTTATAAATATATCCTTAGAGAAAATAACATAAAAGTTAAAGTATAATTTTTTTCATGTGAATTTTAAATCATTTATTGGTTATACATGATACTGGATGGTACACAAACTGTATTTCCATCTATAATTTTATCTGGTATCATATTTCAACTTAGATATCTTGCATGGGATGTCCTAATTATCATTAATAACCAGATAAACTCCATGATTCTACCTGGGTGACACTTTTTAATAGTGAACTTGAAGTCACCACACAGTAATTTTCAGTGCAACTACAACTAGGTTTCCGAGGGCAATGACTTCTGCCTCCAAGCAGGTTATAAAAAAGTTTCAACTGGAACACGGTGTCACACTGAAGGAATTCTAACTTCACACTGTTGGAGTAATTTACCCAGAACTTAATTTTGAAATATTTAAAACCAAATCACAAAATATGGGCTTGGACAAACAATATACTAATTATATGGTTTGTCCCTCAGTAGCTAATTAGCACAGAGCGAGGTAGCTTTAAATAGTAATTCTTACAAAAAATTCAGGGAGAAGATGCCACAGAATTCTGTGGTATGTTGCTTAATGACCATTACAACAGGAAATTCTTTCTGATACCTAACCTCTGATACCTAATATTCTATCTTTCAAAGGTGTTTTTCTCCATTAGGTAGAGAAACAATATTTATGAATAACACCATTGAATACGACATAAATAGTATAGCTGTGTGTTTTGCCTCACAGATAGGCCCGATTGCATACAAATACAATATTAACATTAACATTTATCATAGTAGCATAGTTTTGCTCATCTGGTCACATTTTATGAGTAAAAGATACTGTAGCCCTCAAAGTGGGTTTATGTTCTTATGCTATTGGCTGCCCCAGTAAGTACCTATGAAAACAAACTGAAAGATAACGTAAGTCTCGCTTTGAATACGGAGCATTTCTAGTGGACCAGTCATGTGATGGTTGTTTTCATATATTATATCATTTAATTCCTATGAACAGCCCTGTGATACAGGGATTTCCAAAACTTTTTACAAATATATTCCACACAGGGCTTCAATGCCCACAGGAAAGTCCAGCTAGCTAAAAAATATTAGGTCAAGAAACACAAACACTGAAGCAAAAGGTCTTAGGGTGATAAGAACTGTGTGTGACTTAACCAGACAAGTCTGTCTTCATAACTGCCTTATTATGGACAAAACAGAACAAAAAGCCCAAACAAACATGAATAAAATCTTTTCTATGTGAGAATGAGGAGCTACAAGATTACTTAAACTGTCCACAATCCTGTGACCTTAGGCAGGGTTGTACTGGAGCCGTGGTTTTCTCTGCATCTATAACTCAGTCATATGATCATAATTAGTGTTTTTTAAATATTTTGACTGTGACCCATAGTAAGAAATACATTTTAGATTGCAGCTCAATAAACACTACCCATTCTTACTATCTACAGTGACTTCTGATTTTTTTGCTACATTGTTCTGCTTTACTTTTAAATGTTTGTGGCCCACTAACATGATTTTACAGTCTATTGGTGGATCTCAATCTGCAACTTGAAAACCACTTTATGCTTTGAAAACAAATTATGATATATATTAATGTACTACCACTCCAAAACAAACCCATCTGTGACAATTCCCATTCAAAACAATCACCGTCGAAAAACAACTGCTCTACCTAGTTGTATTTTAAAAACTTAAGATAAAATTTAATGGATCGTTTTTATGTTTGAAAAACTATCTGTTTCAGGAAAAAATAGCCAAGTCCTGAACTATCAAAAATATGAAAAGAGCAGAGGTTAACGTGATTCATTGAGCAACTATGCTTGTAAAGCATCTGAAGCCTCATAACAGGAGGTAGTTATGAGGACCCTGTCTGGAACAGTTCCCAACCTGTAGAGTTTATGTCTATCTTTAGTGAAGTCAGTCAAAGAATTGATGCACACTTCCACTACATCTTTTCCAAAAAAAAAAAAAAGGGTAATTGTTCATTTTCTGTGTTTTGCAAGGAGAAACCTTTATGTTTTCTAATAAGGAAATAGACATTCTAAGAATTAAAGCCAATTCCATCAAGCATGCATTCTTGTTTCCCAAAGAAAGTTTATCCTCCGTAGCATGCATTTGCTTCATATGTGGACCTGAATTTATCACTAGATGGTGGATTGGCTATTCATTCCACAAATGTTTGGTGAACTTCTTCTACTTGCTTCAAACTGGGAATACAAAGATAAATACGACAGATCAAATTTCTGCCTTTCCTGAGCTTATATTTCTGTGGAAACTCAGTGGATCTTCACACCTTTAAATGAGATGAGAATTGTGAATAAGGCTCAGGATTTGGAGTGATTATGTGAAGGAATTAATTGCATGTGTGCAAATGTGAATATTTTGTGTATTAGTGTTAAATCTCTGATGCGTTTCAGATACAAGCAGATCAGCATTGAGGAGTGTTGCAGAACGAGACTGGAAAGGTGTGAAGGACGGACAAGAGCGAAAACTGATTAAGAGGAACTTTAAAGGAAGGAGGAAGTATTGGATTTTTATATGGCAGATAAGCAGTAGAAAGCCACTCTTAAGTCTGGAATTTATAACTTGGGTTTCTATAGAAGGAATTCAGGAACTTGAAAAGGAGAAATTTCTATTTTTTTGTGCATTTAAAACAGTTTATTTTTGTTACGGTTGTACTGCCTTTTTTTCTCCTATTGCTCTCCCCCGCACCCCCCCAACCCCATCTCTGGTCACTGTCAGTTTGTTCTTTATTTCCAAGTCTCTGGTTCTATTGTTTGTTTTCTTGATTAGGTTCCACTTATAGGTGAGATCTTACAGTATTTGTCTTTCACTGCCTGGCTTATTTCACTTAGCACAATGTTCTCCAGTTCCATTCATGCTGTCACGAAGGGTAGGGGCTCCTTTTTTCTTTCTACTGTGTAGTGTTCCATTGCGTAGATGTACCACTGATTTTTGATACACTCAATTACTGATGGGCACTAGGCCATTTCCAGCACTTGGCTATTGCAAATAATGCTGCTATGAATATAGGGGTGTATAGGTTCTTTTGAATTGGTGATTCAGGATTCTTAGGGAATAATCCTAGCAGTGGAATTGCTGGGTCAAAAGGCAGTTCCATTTTTAGTTTTCTGAGGAAATTCCATACTATTTTCCACAGTGGTTGTACCAGTCTGCACTCCCACCAACAGTGTACTAGGGGTCCCTTTTCTCCACAACCTCACCAGCACTTGTTGTTTGATGATTTGTTTATGATGGCCATTCTGACCAGTGTGAAGTGGTATCTCATTGTGGTTTTAATCTGCATTTCTCTGATGGCTAGTGATACTGAGCATCCTTTCATATGTCACTGTGCCCTCTGTATGTCCTCCTTGGAGAATTGTGTGTTCAGGTCCTTTGCCCACTTTTTAATTGGGTTGTTTGTCTTCCTAGAGTGGAGTCATGTGAGTTCTTTATATATTTTGGAGATCAAACCCTTGTCCAAGGTATCATTTGCAAATATATTTCCCCACACGGTTGGTTCCCTTTTCATTTTGCTGATGTTTTCTTTAGCCGTGCAGAAGCTTTTTATTTTGATGTAGTCCCATTTGTTTATTCTTTCCCTTATTTCTCTTGCCCTAGGGGACACATCAGTGAAAACATTGCTGCGTGCGATATCTGAAATTTCCCCGCTTATGTGTTCCTCTACAACTTCTATTTCATATTTATTTTCACTAACCTTTACTGAAATTTGGCATTTCTTCCATTTTTGAGTGTGGACAACATATCACATTTAGAATGATTATTTATAACTTGGGTCATCAATAGATTTCAAAAAGATACTCCCATTTTCTATTACAGTGGCTAGGGATATATTGAAATATTGTTTGTGCCACTCAGTACATTGAAATGACAGCACTTACTGGGTCACTACTAGATCTTGTTATTTAATGCACTGATAAAGATTTCTATTCATTATATCTTAAATTTGTTTTTTGACAAATTTCAATATGATTGAAACACAAGTTTTTTGGAACTGTGTTTCAATATGATTAGCTTCCTTTGTAATCTTGATTTATGTTATGCACATAAAGATGCTATTCTGAGAAGAGATCACAGATTTTCCAGTCTCACAAAAGGGGTCATGTTACAAAAAGGGTTAGGATTGTGCTCTCAGTAAAATAATGCAAACTCAAATGCCTACAGGGCAGCCTGGGCAACATCAATGATTGACAAGAAAGAGAGATCAATCAGAAGACCAATACAGCAATCTAGAAAGAAAAAAAAATAAAAGAATTGCTGGAAAGTTCATGGGAGCCCAACTAACACTCCTCTTTTCCACCCAAATTTGGATCCAAATGAAGAGAAGGCAGAGGAGTAGGCCAGATGGAGCCCAAAGTATCACGTTTTGAACTAACAAACCTGATACTGGAGAAGGCGGCTTATTTCCTGACTACCACAACTGTAGGGGACTGTTTGAGAGGAGTGAAAAGTGAAGGAGCCCCCAGAGTCCTGGAGTGTGTCACTGGCTCCGCGACGGCAGGCTGCAGCCAGCTTCACATCCACGCACGGCCGCAGACGCTGAACCCTGCTTGGACTTAAGTCAACTCGCCCAACACAGCTGGTCTCAGCAGGTCTTCTCTTGCAGGAAGGAGAGTTTGCCCCAGGAGGCCTTGAAATGGGTCAGAATAATGCATTAATTAAATTCACTCCAAGGCCGAAAAAGTTCTCTGGATTCTATTTACTTTTCCAAGTTCTGGCTTGCTGTAACTGTTCAATATAACCTATCAGAGATTCTGCAGTGAAATCAAATAAAAAGGTAGAAAGAAACTCTATTAATAAAATGCCAACAATGGGGAGATGCCTTAAATTTGAATATTAGTCCTCTCATTGTAATTCCTTCAGAAAAATTAAAATCTGAACACTAATCTCTTTACCAGTTTAAGTCTACAGCCCAAAGGAATTACAGTCTGAAATCAGATTCTACTGCTCTCCTGAATCAAAAGTCGAAGTAACCATCAAGTCCTGGGTTGAGGGGTTTCCACGGCCTTGGCAGGCGGAGGGGGCTGCCAGTGCTCGCAGCCTGAGCACTTTCTCAGTGGGGTCGGTGCGGTTCCTGTAAAAATACAGTGCTCAAGGCGGGGTTGCTGATAGATTTAATTGGTTAAGAGTTTCAAAAAATATTGTTGTTGCTGGGCCACACCCAGCACATGTCAAAGAGAAGCCAAACCTCAACCTCTAAAGCAATCATTTCAGAAAAAAATCACACTTCCAGGATGTGAAGCTTAATATGTCATCAAAGGCCATGATCCAAAATGCAATGTCCAAGTAAAGGGGAGGCTGGATGTGTGCCTGCGTGGTAGACAGAATAATGAATGGTTCCCCGAATCTGTTCATCCCAGTCCTCGGAACCTGTGGTGTTTACCTTACATGGCAAAAGGGACTTTGAAGATACAATTAAGAACTTTGAAATGGGGAGGTCATCCTGGATTTTCGAGATAGGCCTGATACAATAATGAGGCTCCTTAAAGAAGAAAGGCAAGAGTGTCAAAGCTGGAGAGAGATTTGAAGATACTGTGCTACTGTATTTAAGGGTGGAGGGAAGGGAGCATGAGCTACAGAATGTAGGTGGCCTCTAGAACCTACAAAATAAGGAGGCAAATTTTCCCCTAGAGCCTCCAGAAGGAACGCAGCCCTGCCAACACCTTGATGTTAGCCTGTTAGATCCCATTCTGGACTTCTGGCCTCCTGATTTGTAATGCAATAGATTTGTGTTGTTTTAGGTCTCTAAGTTTATTGTAGTAGCAAAAGAAAACTAATATGGGTTGTTAAAGACTTGGATTCTGGCACCAAACCAGCACACGTTCAAATCCCAGCTCTGCCACTTCCTCCACGTGTGTCCCCGAGGCTTACCAGCACACACAGAGGTCCCTGAACCACCAGCACAGGTGTGGTAAGTCCAGTGCTTGTACTGTTTCGGGCCAAGACTTCACCATGGGACTGCCTGTGCCCACTGAAGTTCGGACTTTTTGAGGTCCCATGCAATTGACACCTGATGAAGCCACCCCCAGGATTTTTGAAGCCCTCATCAATCACATTGTTGAGACCCAGTTGTCCCAGTGTTTCTCCTGAGACTCATGTCTTTGCTGAGGGCCTTGCAACTTTGTTTTAGTCTGTCACAGTCCATGAAAGAACGAAACAGAGAAAGAGCCACATATTTCAAACAAACAAACAGTTCTTATAAAGCAGATGCAGGATAAATTGTAATCAACCATCAGAGCTAGATTATCATGTGACCTAAAGCTTAAGGCCCCTTTTCCAAGTCACAGGATTTACAAAGAAGCCAAGTGCAGAAAGCAACCTCATGAGCCAACAGAAGCCTCCACAATGAACCAAGATTAAAGCATCCCTCCCTTACATAAAAATCCAGTGCCCCTCAGGACCTTTTAACACATTCGTTTTATTCCCTAGCATTCCAACCAGTGTTTTGTTTCTCAGTGTTCCCAACCAATGCACTAAATGTTGGGGGGTGCTAAGGAAACTATATTTTTTTGCCCACATTCAAACACAATTGAGAAATATGACAAAGGAACAAGGGAAACATGACTAAAACATCATCTTCGTGGTGAGAAAGCTGACATTTGTGGTTTATATGTGCTATCAAGGGAAGAATGAATGGAGGTATGGAGAGAGCTCGGAAGTACAGTAAGAATGCAGGTTCTTCCACATGGAGAGAAGTGTCAGCAGCTGGTAAAGTTTTCCCCGTGGATGCAGACAAATGCCTGGCTTTGACCGACATGATAAAGAAGACTCGGCTTAGGCCGAACGTGCCGTGTGCTGGCCAGGTTAATTGGGTACAAGGTTATGATACACAGGCCATTTCAAATTGTTCAAGGGCCTACCCCATGGACTTCCAGTCCCTCTGAAATTCACTTTGTAGGGAAAAAAGGCTTTGCAATATCAGTCATGTGATGACTATCTTTTATTACTATATGAATAAGTGATGAATTAATGCAAAAAGCAGAAATTTAGGCATTGTAATATAATTAACATGACTCATAGGGACATAACTCAGAATTGCTAAAGATCCCCTCAGAGGAGACACTGGATTAGGCACAATTTTTGTAGAACCCTCACGAATTACAAAGATAAAACAGAATTAAACCCATTTCTTAAATTCATTTATAAGACTAGGTTTTGATTTTTGTTATCAGTGTGTCCCATGAATATATTCAGAAAGAGAGAAGGCTATTTTTCAATAGAATCTGATTTCCTAATCTACATTCATGTAATTGTGCAATGAAGAGATTCGCTGAAATGGGAAGGCCAGTTGATGTAGAACTGCCCGAACTCGGAAGTTTGTAGCAAGTGATACCAGTGATGGGCATTAGAGGTTCATCAATCGATGAAGAGTCTGGAGCTGGTTTAAATGGGGCTGGTAAGGGAGTGTGCTTATAGCGGATCTAAATCTGGATCTTGCCCACTCAGGAAGGACACAGTGCTCTCTACCTTATCAGGTGTGCATTTTAAATATTTGGGTGTTATTTTCATAGTCAGCTACAGCTCGAAAGTATATTCATGGTTTGGTAATTCACTACCCTAGTTCATTTGTATTTTGTGGTGATATCTCAGAGTAATTCATGTTGCTCAGAGTCGTGCATCTGTGATTTATTAGTGCATGTGGGGTCCACAGTGGAACAGAGCTCAGAAGGAACCAGCACCCTAGGAAGCTTCTCTTTGTCAAAATAAATCAAGGATGTTGAGGTGGGATGATTTGGATAGCTTCTGAGAAATCCATCACCACCATTGACAAGCTACGTGTGTGTGCTCAACTGTGGTTCTGCCGGAGGTTATTACTCTGTGAGTTAAAAGGGAGACAGTGCACTATTTAAAATTATATTGAAAATATGAAGATACTATGTTGGATCTATAGAACCTTTAAAATGGTTGCAATATTTTACATTTTATCTCTGTGTTCATTAACTTCCATACTTTTTTCCCCAGGAAGGATTTCTGGTGATGCGAATTTCTTGTGACAATTGTTGACTTCGCTCTTCAGGAAGGGTGAGTTTGGATGATCATTTCTTATGCCTAAGATACTTTGTTTCTTTGGAATCTTCCTTGTAGGGTGTCTTCAGAACCCAGTGAAGCTAGCATTTCAAGCAGCAATGCAAATGTAAGGTCAGGAGCCAAAGCAGGAAGGTTGAAATTTTAGTCTTTGGCCCCAGTACTGATAACTTGATTTTACTGCAGAGCGGTCCTGGTTGTTGCAGTTGCATATTACTACCATCTGTGGTTTGGAGGACCCTGATCTTCAACGGCTTCAAATAAGCACCCACCACTGTCATCCCATCCAGGCGTACCTTAGTGTACTGAGATCCTGAGCTCATTTCTTGGATGTGTAGATGTTTGTGGATTGAATCATCCCTGACAGATACACTGCATCTACTGCTTTATCTGTCTTGTTTCCTCTTGTGGTTCAATCTGGAACAGGGCCAAGAGGCCAAAGTTCTGGAAATGACTTTCTCTGCCATGGCAGAAAGGCATGGTTATGCTTGTCTATTTATTGTACCTGGGGGCAGGATGACATCCTGGCAGGGTGCGTGGCTGCCCATCCAGGGAAAGTTATGGGTTAGTTCTCTAATGGAAAGTGGGAGATGGCTAATCACATAACAATTTAAAATAATTACTAAAGAGGTAATACTTTTGATGGCTTCTAAGAAGTTGCCATTATTATTCTAGATCATATTCTAGCCTGAATTATCATGGTTCTAAAGCTTGGGTTAAAATGTTTAAGTTGCATGATGCTGTCCTTAGTACAGTGCCCAGTATCGTTCTATTAGAAATTATTCTTGCAAAGCATCCTGGAGAAGTCAACTCAGCCTCATGTCCTTCAGGAACCTCAGTGACACAGATTTAGGAGAGGGAGGGAAGCAAAGAGACCCAGGTTGGGTGACTTGACTCCCAAGGTTGTGAGAATGGTTCCGAGAGGGACCGCTAGCAGTCCAGTGCCATGTCCAAAGGGACCGTGAATCAGGCTGACTTCACTATCCTTATTTTTGTGGTTTGATCTCATGAGTAGGGATTCGCAGTGGGGATTCTTTCCACAGGAACATTAAAGGTTAAACTGGTGATGACGCTGTGGACCCATGTGGATAGGACTGCAATGCAAGACCCAGGTGAGGGGGCCTGGAAAAAGCCAAAGCGTCAAATCAGAGTCAGGCAGGCAGAGTTCAGGGCAAGATTCCAGACAAGGAATCTTCCAGAGCAAGGAAGAACCAGAGCATGGAGCAAGCACATGAGGCAGAAATCAAACCAACAAGGAGAACACAACAGAAGGCCGAAGTGAGTTTAACTCAGTATGAGTGTGGGCTCCCATGGTCCACTCCTGGGACTAGGTCTTCAGCAGGGTTTCTCTACCATGGCACTATTGACAGTTGGTGTCAGATAATTCTTTGTTGTGGGAGATTGCCCTGTGCATTGCAGAATGTTTAGCAACATCCATGGCCTCCATCCACTAGTTGTTAGTAATACTCCTCCAATTGTGACAATCAAAAATGTCTCCAGACATTGACAAATAACCCTGGGTGGGAGGAAATCACCCTAGCTGAAAACTACTAATTGATAGCAAAAGGCTAATTCCTGTCTACACTGCATATTTTGATCAGGATTGATTTGGGAATAGGGCATAGGTGAATCTGTCAGTTGAGGATCTCAGACTCTACAGACAAGCAGAGTTAGGGCCTGACAAAAACTGTCCAGGGGCTTCTCTCTGGTACCAAAAACTTTCATAATAAGAGAACCAAGTGCTGGAGAGGGGAGGGAGCTGAAATTTTGTTGGGAGTGAAGAGTAAAGGGGTGAAGGAAGATAAAGAAGTCAGGGTGAAGTTATGTCTAGAAGCTGAGACAAGCTGAAAGTTTAAGGTAGAGGCCATGCCTCCTCCCTTGGGCTTATCTAGAGCAAAACCTACTGCTCAGAACTCCCAGGTGTTGCCATCTGGTGCACTTTGGGATGGAAATCCTGCAATTTAACTGACCTCTGAACAAAGGCTCAGGTGGATATTTGAAGATGAAGTCTGTGCCTGCCACTGTCCCTTAATGACCCATTCTCTTCTGGATTGATAGCTGGTTTCACCTCGAGAAGTCTTGCAGGGTGCTGATAACAGTGCCTTTCCAGCAATAGGAGTGCTTTGAAGGTTCATATAAACTCCATTTAGAGAGAACATCTAAGGCCCAGGATGCTTTTCATGCTGAATTTTGTATGTTTCTCTTTCCCTGAGAGAGATATTAGTTGACTGTGGAGTTAGGTTTGAGTTGAAGCCAATGAGACCTGGCCTACAGCGTCATTCCCAATACTGATGGTCATCACTGGCCTTTTTTTTTTTCTTTTTATTTGCTGTGTGTTTCCAGAGATGGTGTCATGCAGTCTGACTCAATCAATCTTCAACCCCCAGGAATTTGGCCATTTCTAAATCTAGGACTTCTGCCACTTCTTATGGTCATTTTGGTTCTCCACAGAGCACAACTTTTCTTTCAGATAAGTAGTTAAATGTCCCACAGTCTGAGCAAAGAAGCCAGTTTGGAGCAGAGAGTGCCTGCCTGGGTATCACCCAGGAAGTAGTATGGATCACGTATTTCTCTAAACATAGTTGGGCAGCTCCCAGAGTTCCAGAGAAGGCTGCTTTCCAAGTGCACTGGAAGGCCCAGCTGGAGACCCGCATGCAGAGCTGCCTCCCCACTCCAGTACCACCATCCCAGGCAGTGACAGTGAGGGTGGCATTTGACTACGATACACAGCAGGTAGCAGGAATTTCATACACAATTTTGTTTATGTTAAGTGAAAATGAAATAATGTTCCTTCAGGGTCTAGAGAGCTTTGAGAAAATGCCTGTGAGTTTCAGGGATCATTGAATGGGGTTTATTTCATTTCTGCCTTCTGAGGAAATCCAGAGTAGCAGGTGCTGACTTTAAGAGATCAAGAAGTGATCAATTGATCGAGACAGAGGTGTAGGGTCTTGACCTTCTTCCCTCTGCTCTGTATTCTCTTCATGTTTGTTTGTCTGTTTGATTCCTGGGGTTCAGTATTATTTACAATCAACATTCTTTGTACTTGAATATTTTTTGACAAAACTTCTGAGCCATTAGGTCCTTTCTTACTACTAATTAACATCTGCATACAGATCATAAAATTATAATGCATTTTGGGTGCCAATATGGGTAGAGCTTTGCTTAAATTATTTTAGAATTAACAGAAATTACTACACTCCAGATATATTTGGAGTATATTCTGTATAATTTAAACATCTACATTTTTTAGTAGTTTTCATGTTGGTTTGAGTTATGTAGGGGAGAGATGGAAAGACAGTTAAGAATGAGAGAGAGAGAAAAAGAGAG
>PVKM010015503.1:0-27824 GCA_004027735.1 Carollia perspicillata
ACAATAGCCAAGTGTTGAAGCAACCTAGGTGTCCATCAGCAAATAAATGGATCAAAAAGTATGGTCCATTTACGTGATGGAATACCATGCAGCAGAAGGAAAGGAGTTCCTACCCTTTGCAACAGCACTGATGGAACTAGAGAGCATTATGCTAAGTGAAATAAGCCAGGTGGTGAAAGACAAATACCATATGATCTCACCTTTAACTGGAACCTAGTCAACAAAATAAATAAGCAAGCAAAGTATAGAACCAGAGACACTGAAATTAAGAACAAACTGACAGTAACCAGCGGGGAGGTAGGAGGAGATAATGGGGGAAAAGAAGGGAAGTGTTTTCAGGAACATGTACAGAGGACACATGGACAAAACCAAACAGGGGTAGGACCAAGGGTGGGGAGTGGGAATAGCTGAGGTGTGGGGAGTGGTGGGGGAGGGAATGCAGGCAACTGTACTTGAACAACAATAAGAAAATTTAAAAAGAAGTCTGTTGGGAATAGTCAATTATTTAGGGGAATTTTTTTAATGAAAAGAAATTAAATAGTAAATACCCTGGCCCATAGAAAAGCATATGAACTTAGACATGCTTTTCATAAAATCAAATCAGCCTAAGTCATATTTCCAAATGATCATGAAAGCCTGTACTCATAGTGTGTTCAAAATGAGCAAGGCTCCAGATTTCAGCCAGCCAAGAACTGGAATGCTTGTCTCCTAGCTAAAAAGACAAGGAGACCTCTCTTTAAACTCTATAATAACAACTTCAACTGCACTAACTAGTAGCTCCCAGAATCACTTGGGCTTAAGAAGCCTTTACATGACTTTTTCAATTACCATAAAGCACATTAAAAATTTATCTACCAAAGTCCCTTTATACTAGTGGTCCCAAAACTTTTTGGCACTAGGGACCAGTTGTGTGGAAGACAATTTTTCCACGGACTCTGGGGTGGGGAGTGTGGGATGATTCAAGCACATTACATTCAAGCTCACCTACTGTGTGGCCTGGTTGGTAACAGCCTGAACTGGTACTGGTTTGCAGCCTGAAGGTTGGGGACCCCTGCTTTATACTTTGCTGGCTGAGTGACCCAGATTATGTGAAAAATATCCCTTTTTTGCAAGTGTATCCCTGATGTCAGTGGGTATGTTCTATGGTGATAGATTACTAGGCAAGTTATAACATGCAAGACTAGGGGAAGCCTACAGCCTTCTTCTTTGAACAAATTTACTTATTCTCTTGCTTTGCAACAACAAAAAAATTGTAACTTTTAGAAAGGCCACATATTCTTGGTCACAATCACCTGAAACCCCATCTAAAGTGACAAGAAGGGTAGCATTATGAATGTGAAAAAACTTTTCTAACCTTAATTTTTCTCCCATGTAAAACCCTTGTTTTTTCTAGTGTCTTAGAAACCTGTGATACTGGCTGCTTTCAGTAGTGGCTTTGTGCTTTCCCATAACAGAGCACTCCAAGTGAAGTTATGTTTAGCATGTAAGAGTCTGATCCTTCACTGCCTGGCTTATTTCACTTAGCATAATGCTTTCCAGTTGCATCCGTGCTGTCACAAAGGGTAGGAGCTCCTTCTTTCTTTCTACTTTGTAGAATTCTACTGTGTAAATGTATCATAGTTTTTTGATCCATTCATTTACTGATGGACACCTAGGTTGCTTCAACAGTTGGCTATTGTAAATTGTGCTGCTATGAACATTGGGGTGCATAGGATCTTTTGGAATGGTGTTTCAGGGTTCTTGGGCTATAATCCTTGCAGTGCAATTGCTGGGTCAAAAGGCAGTTCCATTTTTAGTTTTCTGAGAAAATTCCATACTGTTTTCCACAGTGGTTGTACCAGGCTGCAATCCCACCAACAGTGCACTAGGGTTCCCTTTTCTCCACAACTTCTCCAACACTTGTTGTTTCTTGCTTTGTTTATGATGGCCATTCTGACTGGTGTGAAGTGGTATCTCGTTGTGGTTTTAATTTGTATCTCTCTGATGGCTAGCTATATTGAGCATCTTTTCATGTGTCTCTGAATCCTCTGTATGTCCTCCCTGAAGAAGCGTCTGTTCAAGTCCTCTGCCCATTTTTTGATTGGGTTGCTTATCTTCTTAGAGTGGAGTCATGTGAGTTCTTTATATATTTTGGAGATTAAACCCTTGTCTGAGGTATCATTGGCAAATATGTTTTCCCATATGGTTGGTTCTCTTTTTATTTTAATACTGTTTTCTTTAGCTGTGCAGAAGCTTTTTATTTTAATGAGATCCCATTTGTTTATTCTTTCCTTTATGTCTCTTGCTCTAGGGAACATATCAGTGAAAATGTTGCTACATGAAATATGAGTCCTCAATTTTTATGCTGTCTATCCCAACTGACATCTCTCTGACTTTCCCACATCAAGCACTAGCTGTACCTTCCCGAGCCCCCACTGACTACCTGGCACACACAAGCAGCCTGGGACACATTATGTTTGTTAGTAGGTTTTAGCTACTAATACTTGTGCATATGCCCACATGCCTCCTTAAAATAATATCCTATTGTCAGACCTCTCTGACACATGTGCACATATCTGACTCAAAGACTAGCTCCCATATTCATATCTCTTGACTCTGTGTGTCTGTCTGGACTCACCATTGCTATTTGCCCCATCAGGCTAATTCCAAGGCTCCCATTGCTACACATTTTCAGACTTTTCTGATCCCTGCATGGAGGCTGACCTCTTCTCTCTGGGTAGTTTCCCTGATGCACAAAAGCGTTGACTCTAAGGCTGGGTGCTAAGGAAGCAAAAAGGGCTGGCTTCAGAGAGAGCCTTACTAGGAAGGACATGTAGGGACTTACAGCAAGGATGGTGAACACAGTGTTATTTGGACCCATAAACAGTGACATAGTGTGTATGCATCAGTATGGAACACTGGCCAGAATGCATTGTAATCACTTGATGGTCATGCCATGCAGGTTGTTAAATGTAAAAATCCCCTCTACATGAGGCCTTTCTCCTAAGGACCTCTCTTTTTCCCCTTGTAGTCTCAGATTTCCCTCTTCTGATCAACGTGAAATGATGAATGATATCAGCTCCACATTTTTCATTCCTCTTCCTTCACCATTAACAATGTGATGGTTCCTTATGGCTCTCTGGATTTATTGCCCCACCATCCCTTTTTAAGATCAGAACATATTTCTAAAAGTCTAGGTGTGGTAAGCAAAATCTTAATGATATCTCTCTTACTTATCCTCCAAGGTTCCCCTCCATGGCTATGCTATCAAATACTATGCCCTGGATGGTGTGTCTCAGTGGATTGAATGGCCTGTAAAGGGAAAGAAAGGTTACTGGTTGATCCCAGTCAGGGCACATGACTGGGTTTTGCAGGCCAAGTTCCCACTGAGGGGCATACAAGAAGCAACCAATCGTGTATCTCTCACACACTGATGTTTATCTCCCTTTCTTACTCTCTTCCTCTCTCTCTAAAATAAATAAATAAAATCTTAGAAAATACTAATCTAGGTTCTATTAGGAAGGAACACTGCAGATATAATTAAGGATTATCCAAGTGGGCTCAGTTTAATCACATGACCTCTCAAAGCACAGAAACTATTTTCTTTTTCGTTTCTTTTTTGTTGGCAGGAGAAGGGCCATAGACATCTTTATTCTGCTACCTTAAAATTGGACATCCATTTCCATTTTTAAATTTACAAATAACACCTGATTACATTCGCTATAGAAATTGAAGTAATACAGATAAAACTAAAGTCTCTTCACCAACCCCATCCTCCCCAAGGATTTCCCAGAGGAACTGTTGTTATCAGTTTGGCATGTACCCTTCCAGATCTTTTTCTCTGAATTTATGTGCATGTGTGTGCGCACATATGTATTTTTTTAGAAATGGTTATGTTATGTCTGTATTTGATTTTTAAATTTAATCTTTATTGTATTTTTTCCATTACCCTTTAGTCTTCTTATATCCCCTCACCCAGCAATCACCACACTGTTGTCCATGTCTATGAGCCCTTTTTCCTTTTTGCTCAATTCCTCCACCTCATAACCACCCCAGCCCCCTAGCTATCATCCTGGTCTCCATCTATGAGTCTGTTCCTATTTTCCTTGTTAGTTCAGTTTATTCATTAGATTCTACATATAAGTGAGATCATATGGTATTTGTGTTTCTCTGACTGGCTTATTTCACTTAGCATAATGTCCTCCACTTTTTTAGTCAAAGCCAGAGAGGCCAGAGAGATGAGCCAAAAGGGGAAGTCAGGGAGATTCAAAGTGTGGGAAGGACTGAATTTGCTATTGCTGGGTTTGAAGAGGGACACAAATCAGAAACTGCAGGCAGCCTCTAGAAGCTAAGAACAATGCCCAGTCCACAACAAACAAGGAAGGATACAGAGGTGTCAGTTCTAGAATGTCATGGAACTGAATTTGGCCAACAACCTCAATGGGCCTAGCACCATCTCCCCTAGATCTTCCCTGAAGGAGCACAGTCTGGCTGACATTTTTATTTGGCCTCATGCTACACTGAAGCACAAGAACCATCTGAGCCATGTTGTATCCAGACATTTGACCTACAGAACTGTGAGCTAGTGAATTTGTGTTATTATGACAGCAATCGAAAACTAATACTCCTGGGTAAATAGTTCTGAATGCTCAGCATTATTTTCTCTTTGTAATTATAGTTCAATAATTTAATTTTCTGAAAGCCTTCTCTCTCCCTTAAACTAAGATTCTCTTTCTTTACAGCTTTTGTTTTTTGATTTCAGGTCCCATGCCTCTGCCAAACCTTAATTTCATAACCATTCTTCCACAGCCCTATACAGACAAAAATACATCAGGTCTCTCCCATGGCTACCTTCAGATCCTAGCAGGGTACCACCTCCAGACATGGTTTATAGAAAATATTCATGTTGCAAAACTTCATTTGCAGTCTTCTAAGATTGTAACTGATTTGAAGGTAATGGAATCCTAGGCCACAGTTCAATGCCCCCTACTATTATCCCTTCCCTATCTACCTTCTTCCCCCATCCCCTTCTAATGAGGATCTTTTTCAAAATATTTCTGCTGTATCTCTTCTCAACTGCACACACCTCTAGGAATGCACTAGACACTTAAAATTCTTCAAATAAGAATTGAATTAGCAATCTGGTTCAAGCCATGAACATCACAGCTTTTTATAAAACATTGAAGGCTTGCTGTAGAGCATGGGTGACTAATTGTAGAGATGTCTTAGGTTATATACATAGCTCTTCCTCAAAGGCAGGATTGGAGGGCAGAGAACAATTGGTTTCTATGGAAGGCTTTGCTTCAGTATGCCCTACACTTTGCTGGTTGCCTTGCATATATTGACTTGTTGTTAATCAAGGGATGGTTACATATTTTATGGCTTAATTTTTATTGTAGTAAAACATAGAGCATAACATAAAATTTACCATTTTAACAGTTTTTAAGTGTACAGTTCAATGGCATTATGTCTGTGCCTTTTTGCCTCTAACCTGAGCCCACCTCTGTTTCCTATGGAAACTCCATTCCCTCCAATGCCATGACCATATTTCCTCCATGTTAGAATGCCATTAACTGAAAACAAACCACCATTTGTTAAAAAGGATATTTCTAGAAAATTATAAACCACATTTTTGTTTCAGAAATGCGTACATAATAGAATGCGTACATAATAGAAATGAAAAAAAAATGAAATGAAAAAAAAATGAAATGAAAAAAAAAGAAATGAAAAAAAAAAACCAAGGGAACCGAGCTTCTACCACCAAAAGCAAATCCAATGTTTTTCCCATCTCATTGGAAAGCTAATTTGCATAAAATGAACTTTTGCTTTTTAGAGCACGGTCTCCTTTGAGAGACCATTGGGAAGAAACTGAGGTAAGAAACTAAGGAGCAGCCCATTTTCCTATGTTGTCATATTTGGGTTCAGTTTTCATCTCACCCAGGTTCATATTTTCTTCATATAAAGTCTTCCTTCATCAAATATGCAAATCTGCCTAGGGAGGGATTGTATTAGTATTAACTGGAGGTAGACTGGTTATGTGCTGGTCAATTGGCATTTTAAACAGGTATCAAAGAAGTTGAGAAAGATTTCTTTTTCTTTTACATTTACTAGTGTCAATCGAAATGCTTCAGAGACTATAGAAAGTTAATTTCCTCTGTCAAGTTAGAGAGAAGGTCTGAGAATGAATTTGATTGAAATTTGGGGATATGTTTTTATTGTAAGCTGTAATTTTTCCAGTGCAGGAGCTGTGAATTTCCACAACCACCAATACTGACGATTTTTTAAATGTTTTCCTTTTCTGTTCTGGCCATTCATCCACACATCCTTACCTCCTCATAAGCATAAAATATCCCTAGAAAGTTATATATAGACAGAAAGGCCAACATAGGTGACCTCAGATAAGAGGACATGAGGAATGCCATCCTATTCATTACATTGGAGAAAAAGTGTTAAAGAATGAAGTACAGATGACTTGCTGACTGCCTCTTTTCCACTCCAGGAATTTGTCTTGACACTCAGGCCTTTAAGTGGCCTTAGCCTCAGTCTCTCTTGGGTACTTATATTAGTTGCAACCTCCACATCAAAAAATAACCTTGATCTTGCTGAGAATCTTTGAACTTCAAGGTACATGCCAGCCTCACAAACCCCCATTTTTTCTGGTATCCCCTAAACCCTGGGACATACCAGACCCTTTTGGAACTCTTGGACCTCCCATAGAGTTGATACCTCCAGATCTTTCCTTTCAGGAAGCAGCAAGATTATGCCTGAGTTCCTCAATGGCATCTGACCACTTTTATACAATTTTACTCATTAGTACAAGTTAGAAATCAAAATGAATTATCTAAATAAGGCTCATGTGTAAGTAATGCACATTGTATTATATACTATATACTTTAACTATACTTGTAATATATTATATACTTAGACCTGTCAGTTATTTACACCTGAAGGCAGCCAAACAAATGTAGACATAAATCCAAATAGGCTGTTCTCCTGGTAGCAGCTCCCTGAAGTCCCATCCTAGCACCTGGTAACAATAAACAACTCTGTGTTTTAACTTGCCACTCCTGACCCTTTAAAATGACCCTGAAAAGTCATAGGTATCTTCACTAGAATGTTTCCTAACAAGCTTTGCCAAAATGTTTTAAAGTACAAAAAGATAGAAATACGAGAAAGAATAAAGGGATAGGAATAGGGTCTGGGTTTCATCTAGCTTTTCATCTTGGAATTTAGCTTCACAAAAACAAGTCTGATATCTCACAAAGAAGCCCCTTTCTTGCCTTGAATAACCTTAAAACTCTATGTGGTTGCCTGCACATCCCAACCTCTATTCTAGTTATATAAATGAGAAGGGGAAAAGGGGAGAGACAGAATTCAAAACTATGTGAGTATGAGGATCAGATCTTTCCAAAGGATAGTTTAAAAACTGGGGACATTGATTGCCTGAAGGCTGAAGCAGAGGATTGGGAAAAAAATTGTAATACAAATATGAACCACACCACCAACTCATAATGTGGCCTGTGGCAAATCAGTGATATTTTCACCGTGCCTGAATTTCCCAGCTTGTATCTGCCATTGAGGCTGTCTGCCTATTCCCCAGCAGCCTCTTACACTGATTCAGAAATGTCTTATTTGCAAAGCTTTCACCTTGGTCGCTGGTGATGCCTAAAATAATATCACACCAGAATAGCTGCAGATTGAAGCACAATGCTGACTACATCCTATTGCTGAGCTTCATGCAACATCATGGCTTGGAGGATGGATATTAAAGAAATGATAATCGCTCTAGCAGCCCTGCTTAATAGACTATCCCCTCACATCTCTGTCTTATTAGTCCAAGAAAATAAGGTTTTCCAGTGTTTCACAAAATCTATGATGAAGAAAAGGCTAAGGTTTAAAAACTCAGAAGGGATAAATGTAAGGAAAATTGAAGTTAAAAGCAATCCCCAAAGATTTGTCTACTGACATGGCTGTTTTCAAGATACCAAACTTGCTCAAGGAGCAAAACAAAAACCCAGAAAACCAATATGCAGCAGTAGTAAAAGTGATACCAATGCTACCTATTAAAAAATAAATAAAACAGGTCCTTATTTTCTGTCTACTTTCTAACCCCAGGCCATGTGTAGGAATGGCTCTAAAGCAAAAGTTTCACTATATGTTTTTTAGTCTTCCCCAGTGCCTTCTCTAAAGCCTCTCCTTTATAACCAAGAGGCCAATGGACCACCACAAATGCTCTTCTGTTTTTAAGCCTATGTTTCATTTCCTCCTACATTTACTTTTGTAATCATGTAAATCATCTGAAGCACTTGTTCAAATACAGATTTCCAAGTGTACCCCCTAGGGCAGGGGTGTCAAACTAATTTTCACCAGGGCCCACATCAGCCTTGTCATTGCCTTCAAAGGGCTGAAATAATTTTAGGGCTGTAAAAATGTAACTACCCCTTAACTGTTAAGGAGTTGAAATTATATTAGGCCCTCTGAAGGCAACCATGAGCCTGATATGGCCCCCAGTGAAAATGAGTTTGACACCCCTGCCCTAGGGATTCTGATTTTAAATGTTTAACAAATACCCCAAGAGATTCTTTAATCATACAAGTTGGAAAACCTTGCCCTAAGGTCTTCTAACTCCTTGCTATTAAAGTGTGATATAGCATTGGCATCATTGAAAAACTTGTTAGAATTGCAAATTCTCAAGTCTGGTTCAGCTCAGAATCTCTTTTAACAAGATCCTCAAATGATTATTAGACACACTGAAATTTGAGCAGCATTGATTTAAATGGTTGAATCATCTGTTAAAATAACAGTTCCTATTTATACTTCATTATGAATCCATTTAATAGATCATTTCTCCAATTCACTTATTTATTCAACTAACATTTGGGCATCTGCTAAGTGCATGAGCACTGTGATATGCATCAGGACTTGTATTTTTGTAGAGAAAGCTTTAAACTAAAGGAATCCATCTTTCATAGTGAAATATAAGACACTAGGACAGGCTCATGAGGAGGATATTTTGACGGTAAGGTGGAGCAAGTCATGTATAAATTATACCATGTAATTGGCCAACTCTTCTACCTATGCATCAGGCTTGCTTGGACTATGTAATTCAACCTCATCATCATATATTCTACCCTACCATCCCAACTCTCTCAATTCTCTACTCCTCCAAGAGGTAAAGAGGATGCTGGTTTTCAGCACAGGTATATTACAGCATTGATGAAGAACCTTGTATCTGCTCAAGCATAGTCCCTTGGAAAAAAGAACAGTCCTAGGTAAATGACTGCAACCTGAACATTAGCAGGGAAAATAAGTGAGGTAAGAGAAAGCAGAGAACCACTTCAGATAGGGTCAGGGGTGTTTTGCCCCACAGAAGAGAGCAGAGGTTGAGGTCAGGCAACAATAGCATCACAGCTTTGCTTCAATTAGCCCCTATAGACAACTAAAACCTTGGCTACTGGTTATTTTGAGACCAGTGCCACCCTTGGTTACAAAGTATTTCGTTCCTTTATTACATCACAGCAAACTCGAGCTTTCCACAAAATCCAGTCCACTATTGTTCCACTTGGGTGGTGGAGGGTATGAGGACAAATATGTAATAGGTCCTACTGATGAAATAATCCCATCTAAAGACAACCAGCAACAGATTTTAATCTGAACCCAATAGTGGGTAATGACAGTCAAATATTGGGCTTCTCCTTTGTGATTTCAAGTAGTTTAATGGGGAATACAAAGACTTGATATACCCTAAATTTAAATAACTGTAGCCAAACTGGTACCTTATACCTGAGAAAACCAAGTGATCCTCTGATGTTCCATCAGGAAGTACTGAGACATTTATAGGGGTTCATGAAATTTATGACAAGGTCAAAAAATGACTGAAATTTTTCTAGCATAAGAAAGAAATTCCTCCAACTTATTGTAAAGCTTTTATTTTAAAGCTTTTAAAAGCAACTATAGAAAATCTCCCCATTTATTTCATCACTTTTATATATAGATAGAATTTCGGACAATGAATTTCTTACATAGACTTGTTCTATCATGGATTAAAATCAATTGTTCAAATATTTATTTAAGGATATATTTTTTCATCTCACATTACATGCTCATCAATGCATACAGAATAGAAAAATAAAAACTTAATGGCTACCAAATTGGTTCATATTGTTTCACCTTACACTGTCATTATGTGCATTGTTTAGAAAATTTCCATCTTAAATACAATGTTTAAGAAATAAACAGTGTATGTTTCCATGATGTTTGTCATCACATTGTAGGTTTGGGTTTGTAGTGCATAACAATTAGAAAGCTTTTCCTTTCTTCCAGGATATGAGGCTGACAAATCAGGTGTGCTGCCATCAGTTGAACAGACTGGCTAGGTTATGGCCTCATGATCCAAGCAGAAAGTATTCTGTCAGAATCTGTTCCAGCTTAAAGAATGGCCAAAGTAACAAATTTGGACAGTGCAGCTGCTTGCCAGCCTCTAGCCATGGTCTGGCCACTCCTGGGAAGTCAGGTGTTATGTTATGCTACAGCCTAGAAAGTATAAAAGGCTATCTGATTCACACAGGGTTGGCTTGTACATCAAAGACTTTTTTAATCTACGTAGCAATATGTCTGTCTCTACCCTCTCTACTATTCTCTTGACATTGACTTTTGTTCTCTCTTTGACTTCTGTACTCTAAATCTTCCCTCCTTTCAGATCATGAACTCAGATTAATCTTGCACTTCATTTACAACCATATCTATTGCTTTCTAAATCCTATTGAGCCCTACAGCAATGATTAATTAACCACTTCCCACAACTCAGAGGAACATTTCCCATCACAGATAACTAAGGGCAGTATCAGTGGACATTTTTGTGTGGTACATGTGCACATAAACATTTAAGCTGTCATGTACAAATAAAACTATTAAACCTAAATTAATTTCTAATTACAACATAAGAAAGTGTGATTTGTAATTTATACTAAGATTTTAACGCTAGTTAAAGTGAGGTAGCCCTGATGGAGCTTCAGTCATGGTTATTTAATCTACTTCTAGTTGTTCAGCTCACACATAAGTAAATGATGACTCCCTAATATTTTTGAGTCAGAAATTTGTAGGAACATACATATAACTCCTGTGTATGGTTTTAACACTTTAAAGCCTTCTAACAGCTTAGCATAAGAAGCTCTTTCAAATAGCTTTCATTCAATCAGTGATATTCCCACTAGCAGGCCAGACGTATAGTTGCTAGTTTACAACCCTTCTAAAGTCATGTTTTCCTTCCCAAATTTCTAGCCTCTAAATTCTCCTTCATTGTTAGCAGGAGGAAAAGGGCAAAGGGGTGGGGGTAGATTATGGTTATACCATGCACATGCTCATGGCATGCTTTAGTAATTTTTACCTGGCATTAGCACACAATTGGTTTCCTTAGAAAATTATGTAACATATTTTAAGCCTCTTCCGAATCCACTTAATTTTTAAAGGAGCCATGTCCTTGTTCCCTGAACAATTTAAAAATATATATAAAGAGTATATTGTGGTTTTTCAACAGCAGGAAAATTATAAGTGGCTTTTCTATAGCTACATTTAGAGATGTTTATAACAACAAGATGTACTTTCAAAGTGTTTGAATACACAAAAACATATACATGTAGAAAAAATCATAACCTACCAGGGGTGTCCGACCTTTTGGCATCTCTGGGACACATTGGAAGAAGAGTTGTCTTGGGCCACACATTAAATACACAAACACTAATGAAATCTGATGAGCCAAAAAATGGTTTTAAGTAAATTTATGATCTTGTGCTGGGCTACATTCATAACCATCCTGGCCTGTGGCTGCAGGTTGGATATCCCACCTAAACCATTCTTTCTGATTCTTTGATTACATTCAAGTTGAAAATTATACCATAGATAAAAAGAGAAATATTATGATGTGCTTATTCCCATGGGAATATACATTATTATTGTATTCTATACAATAATAAACATCATATACTTATAATCATATATTTTATATACCATAGATTTATAATTATATATTTATATATAATTATATACAATTATAAAGATCTAAATATATAATGTACTATATATTTACCTATAACAAGATTTTTTAAGAAAAATAGGGGTTGTTTAGGAAGTTGGTCAATAGATTTGTGGAAGGTATTATGTTCAGGGAAATAAGTCACTCAGAGTAAGACAAGTACAATATGATTTCACTTATATGTGGAATATAAATTCTAAAATAAATGAACAAACAAATTAGAAACATATTCATTCATAAACAGAGCAGACTGGTGGTTGCTAATATATAATATAATATATGCAAATACATATTACATATTATATGTATATATAATACATGTGTATATTATTTGTATATATGATATACATATATACACGATTTAATTGTATACATGTATATGCATATATATGTATATACATACAATACATTTACATATATGCAATTAAATTATATCTTATATGCAATATATAAATATATGTTTTGTATTATATATGTCATATATACTTATATATTATATTATATATAATTTAATTGTGTTATAATTATATAATCATAAATATATATTATATATAATTATATATACTTATAATTATATATATCTGGGATAATGCCATTCTTGTATGAATATATGATGGAGGACCCAAAAAAAGGTATTTATAAAAAATTGTGTATTGTTACACATTTAAACTTCAGTCATCTTCAAAGTACTCTCTATTTGATGAAGTACACCTATTGAGACTTTTTTCCACTGTTCAAAACAGTGTTTGAGCTCATTGATTTTGATGCCTTTTAGTGCTTCAGCCATTTTTTGTTTCACTTCTTCCACATCAACAAAACATTTTCCTTTGAGGACTTTTTTCATCTGGGGAAACAAAAATAGTCACTTGGGGCCAGATTGAGTGAATAGGAAGGGTGCAGCATGGGGGTCATGCCATTTTTGGTCAAAATCTGCTGAACACTCAGCACAGTATAGGCAGGTGTGCTCATAAATCACCCATCATGAAATGGGCAAACACATTGAAAGAGTCTTCCAAAAAATTTCACTGAAGCTGAATGCAGCCACTCACAATAATGCCAGCTCATACACTGATACAGATGGGTTCCTAGAACATTCACCTAGAGAGGGAAGACTTTACTACAGGGGACTCACCCTCTAGAAGGTAATTCTGTGTTTTTTTGAGTCCCCCATTGTGGGGGGTGCTCTGCCCACAGAGCCCCCACTTCCGCCACAAATGAACATAATGCTACCAAGACATGATCTGCTTGGAGAGGAAAGTGGCCAGCTTCTCTCAAGGGAGAAGGGCCCAGAGCCTCTTCCTCAATGGCTTTTTATTAGGTTTGTAACACATAGGGATACAGGTAAAGCTCATCAATCAATGTCAGACGGCAAGGATCAAACAATAGATAACATTTCAAAGAAATCTGAGGGCTTAATATGAGTCAGTATCTGTCAGGTAAGGGGGTTGCAAAAAACTTTAGGAGACACACTCATTCCCTGCCCGGACCTTATCATATGGATGAAAGCACTCTTAGCAAAGCAGGCTTCACAGGATTTTACAAATTCTTTCTTATGCCCAATCACCCCGGAACCCACTGTAGCCCGCAGAGGGCTGCACTCCCTCCCCGTCAAGATTCAGGCTTAAGTGGATTAGAGCCAGGAAACGCTTCTCCCAGACAGAAAGGGGACTCAGGACTCAGGCTATGTCAAAATAGCTGGGGGGTTGAGGGTCCCTCACCCTCACTTTGCTGCAGCCCCCAAGTCCTTTCTTGATGGCTTCCCACACGACCATGTCTGGTTTGGGTTGCCCCTCCTCTGAGAGGTCTTTCCCATAGACTCTGACTAACAGACCAAGTGTTGGGGGCTAGAGATGGCAGAAGCAGTACTGTTGCCAGGGAGATATAAGCTTTGTTTCCTCAGTGGCTCACAGTCCGGAGGTCATTCACTCAGCCTTAGCCACAGGGAGGGGGAGGTAGTTATAACTCCTTAAACTAGACAGTGCAGTTCCCAACACCCCCTCATCAAATAAGTTCAGGAATCTTGAGCTCTACACAGTATCTAAATCTACTGACCAACTTCTTTCTTTTAATTTTTTAATTACAGTTTACTTTCATTATTATTTTGCATTGGTTTTAGGTGTACAGCATGATTACACAATTGTATACTTTAGAAAGTGTTCTGCCTAATATTTTCAGTACCCAACTGGCATTATACTTAGTCATAGCAATATCATTTACTATATTCCCTATGCTTTATTTTACATTTTACATCCCATGACTATTTTGTAGCAACTAATCTATACTTCATCATTTCACCTGTTTCTCCCAGTTCCCCAAACTCCCTCCCCTCTGGCAACCACCAGTCTTCTCTGTTTGTCAATGAATGTGTTTCTAATTTGTTTACTTGTTTATTTTAGTCTTTAGATTCCACATATAAGGGAAATCATATGGTACTTGTCTTTCTCTGACTGACTTATTTCCCTGAACATAATACCCTCCACGAATCTATTTGCCAACTTCTTAAACAACCCCTATTTTTGTTAAAAATCTCTCTCCCATGTTTTTGGTGATAATGATGTCTTCATTATCCTAGTTATTATTTCTTTGATATATACTGTTATAAATTGTGCTTTCTCTTTCTACCCCAATCAATGCTAAATCTTAAACCTACTCTACCTTTTTCATTCTGTACTCTCTACCTCAATGACAGCAACTAATGTTATAGTTCTTCCCCCATAAGCTGTGAATTATAAATTGCTCAGAAAATATTCATCCATTCACCAAATATTTATTAACTACCAAACATTTGCAAGCCATTGGGCTATATGTTAGAAAAAATAGTTGGGTTGTTCCCATTTATAAACAATGTGAAAATATTCAGATTTTAATAATATATTGGACTTATAACTCCCAAACATTCTGCTGTAAAATATCTAGAAATTTTATTTAAAAGTCAGACTCTTAAATGGTTAGCTGAGCTATCACGATAGATATAGATATAGATATAGATAACCAGAAACCAAAATAAAGAAAAACCTGAAAACCAGGGCACTGAGTATATGTCCTGATATTGGAGCTGCTGTAAGGATATCTATTGGTCTCCTTTAACTAAAATCTTGAATCTTAACAGGCACATATGTACAGAGGACAAGGTCATAGCTCATACATACAAGGCAAGGAGTTGGAAATGAGACCTCAGGATAGCCGGGCACGGTGGTGCGTGCCTGTAGTCCCAGCTACTTGGGGAGGCTGAGGCAGGAGGATCGCTTGAGCCCAGGAGTTCTGGGCTGCGGTGCGCTATGCCGATCGATCGGGTGTCCGCACTAAGTTCGGCATCAATATGGTGACTTCCCGGGAGCGGGGGGGGGGCACCAGGTTGCCTAAGGAGGGGTGAACTGGCCCAGGTCGGAAACAGAGCAGGTCAAAACTCCCATGCTGATCAGACCTCAGGATAAACTTGTCACCTTTAAGAGACTATGTTTTCATTAAAAGTGTAGACAGCCTTAGCTGGTGTAGCTCAGTGGATTGAGCATGGGCCTGGGAACCAAACAACCACGTTTTGATTCCCAGTCAGGGCACATGCCTTGGTTGCAGGCCAAGTTCCCAGCAGGGGATGCAGGAGAGGCAACCATACATTGATATTTCTCTCCCTCTCTCCTTCCCTTCCCCTCTAAAGATAAATAAATAAAATCTTTTAAAAATTAATAAAATAAATAAATAAATAAATAAAGTCTTCTTTTTAAAAAAGTGTAGATAGATAAAATCTGCATACAGGTACAGAAAGGCTGAAAGAAATATGTTTGGAAAAATTAAAATTCACATTAAAATATTAGGTTGGCCAAAAAGTTAGTTTGGTGTATTCCATAAGCTGGCTCTAGTAGCTCTTACTTGTGTTTAACTCCATTCAAAATAACTTCATTAGGTTGTATTGTGACAGCTGTCATATTAGCATGCATTTAGAAAAAACTTATCAAAACTGGTGAATTTTTGTTTTGCCATTTTAATATTGAATATGGAAGAAAATAAGCAACATTTTCAGCATATTATGCTTTATTATTTCAAGAAAGGTAAAAACACAACTGAAATGCAAGAAAAGATTTGTGCAGTGTACAGCGAAGGTGCTGTGACTGATCAAATGTGTCAAAAGTGGTTTGAAAAGTTTCATGCTGGAGATTTCCCACTACACAATTCTCCATGGTTAGGTAGACCAGTTGAAGTTGATAGTGATCAAATTGAGACATTAATTAAGAACAATCAATATTATACCATGTGAGAAATAGCCAACATATTCAAAATATCCAAATCAATAAAGTTATTGGTGAAAATGAAAACTGTGTCTTTTATTCTATGGAACACACTAAGCAGACTTTTTGGGCAACCCAATAGAAATAGAAGAGAACTTTTTTAACCTGATAAAGGACATCTACCAAAAACTATTACATCAAAAATACAAGAGAAACTACAGATTAACTAATATAGTTAGTAATCATTCATGACAAGATATTTATAAAGTTTGGATGGAAAGACAAAGTAAAATAGTGAAAGTTTTTTTTAAAAAAGAACAATGTTAGAGGCCTCACACAGAAAAAATAGTATAAATTTACAATAACCAAGGTGGCATGGTATTGGGGAAAGTACAGATATACAGATTAATGGAAAGTAATTGAGAATCCAGAAGGAGTCCTGTACTGGGACAATTAAAATATTCACATGCAAAATGATAAACTTAGACCCCTACCCTCATGATATACAGAAAAATATATTCTCACTTTACCACAGAACTAAATATAACAGCTTAAGTATAAAAATTTAAGAAGTCAACAGTAGTAAAGCTACATCACCTTGGGTTGGGCAATAATTTCTTAGATATGACAGATACTGCACAAATAGTAGAAGCAACCAGATAAATGAAATTTAATTAAAATTCTTTTTTGTTTGTTTGTTTTTCAAAGGATATCTTCAAGAAAATGATGTCTCCAACAGATGAGGAATAATATTTGCAAGCCATATCTCTGGAAAAGGACTTCTATCTAGAGTATGTAAAAAAATAACCCTCATAATTAAATAAAAGACAAATATCCCAATTTAAAATGGGTAAAGGATTTGAATAGATATATGAATGACCAAGGCAACCTTGAAAACATGTTTAACATGATTAGTCATTAGGGAAATACAAATCAAAACTTCAATGAGATACCACTTAAGTACCAAAATAGTTATCAATAAAAAGCAAGACCACAACAAGTGTTGATGAGGATATGAAGAAACTGAAATCCTCTTACACTGCTGGTAGGAATGTGAAATGGTTGAACTGCTTTGGAAAACAGTTTGGAAGTTTGTCATTAAGTTAAACAGAGTTACTGTAAGACCAATCCACTTCACTCCGAGGTATATATCCAAGAGAAATGAAAATGTATATCCATACAAAGGCCTGTACATGAACATTCATAGAAACATTATTAATAATAGCCAAAACATGGAAACAACCCAATTGTCCATCATATGATGATTAAATAAACAAAATATGATATGTCCATACAATGGAATACTATTCTTTGGTAAAAAGAGTAAAGTACTGATACATGCCACAATGTTAATGATCCTTGACAACATTATGCTAAGTGGAATCAGCCAGTCATGAAAGACCACATATTATATTATTATAATTATGTGAAATATCCAAAATAGACAATTTCATAGAGACAGAAAGTAGAATAATAAGTGCCTACAGCTGGGACAAATGAGGCACCAGGGAATGTGATTTACAGCCAATGAGCAACAGCTTTCTTTTGGCAATGGTTGCACAACTCAGTAAATATATTAAAAATAATTGAATTGTTCACTTAAAAAAGGTGCAGTCCTGGCTGGTGCGGCTTGGTTGGAGCAAGCATTGTCCCATGCGCCAAATGGTTGTGGGTTCAATTCCTGCTCAGGGCACATGCCTAAGTTGCAGATTCAGTCCCCAGTTGGGGAGCCTATGAGAAGTAATGTTTCTATTACATCGATCTTTCTTTGCCTTCCTCTCTCTCTCCAAAGGCAATGAAAAAGTGTCCTCCAGTGAGTATAAATCAATGTTTTTTAAGTTTCATTTTGTGATGTCAAGATGGCTGCAGAGTAGCTGGAAGCTCCATCCACTTGCTCCCAGACCTGGACTAGTCCTGCAGCTAAACTACAGAGCAATCAACTTGAAAATCCATTGGAATGTGTGTGAGAGTATGTATGACTGAGTGTGTGCTTGGGGAGTGTGCTGGTGTGTGTGCAAGTGACTGTCTGTCTGTGGGAGCACTTGGAGGTGGGTGGTCCGGGCTCTTCTAGCAGAGCCACTCCTGTTGCCTCTGCAGTCGAGCCTGATGCTTCTGTTGGAGCAGGCACCAGTTGGTGAAATTTACAAAATCCTCCTTGGGAAGAAGCTTCTGGAGCAGCTGCACCTAGGTGCCTCAATTTGCTTTTGTGCCCTCTGCACCAGGCCAGGCTATGCACCCCACCTCCTGGAGCCAGGGACCAGGGACTGCAGTATTTCCTGGGGATGGTCTGTGGCCTCCCCAGACCCATGGTGCTACTGGAACCATGAAGCTGACAGAGTCTGACTGAGGAGGCTGTAGATTGGCGGAGAAGTTGGGAGCAGAGGGAAGCATCTGGGGAAGCACTGGCTACAGTGGCTATGGTGGGAGCCCGAGGCTGAGACTCACCAAAGGCAGTGGCATGAGCACCCCACCACTGTCTCGTTATAGTTTTGCTGCTGGACTCTTCCCTTCCTTCCCCCACCCCATCAGAATGATATGAAACTTGAAAGTACACAATGCATGCAGGATATATTCTATTGATTTGGGAGAAGGTAGGAGAGGTGTCAGTGTGAGGGAGAAGTATCGATAGGTAGACTCCTGTATGTGCCCTGACTGTGGAACCAACCCACAGTAGAAGCCCTCTCAAGGCAGAGGTGGGCATGGCAGGGGTTAAGCCCCCTAGGGGAAATCCAGACAGGGAAAATGTCCCACCAACAAATGGGCCAATAACAATCAGGACCTAAATACAACAGGAGAGTCCACACAACCCACCAAAGAGACATTCCTAGATCATCCAGATCAACAGATAAGGAGCCCATACTCAAGCTCTAGGGAGAGATGAAAACCACTGGAGACAATCCCACAATCTTTTTTTTCCTTAAAGGGGCAAAGTACAGATTTACTGTTTGTAGCTACCCACCCTGAGCCCCAGCGAAGGGAGGGCAGCACAAACTGGATTTGACAAGGCAAGTCTGGAGTGGGATGCACAGGGGAGAGTCTTGGGGAAGCAGCTGTGGGATTTTCAGGGCCAGGATATACCTGGGCTCCACAACAGCCATCTTTCTTGAGAAGAGTTAGCCTATCCCAGGGGACAATCAATTACCTTACCCTGCGGAATACTGCTCCCCTCACCCTCTGAAATTCCCCTTGCCCAAACTCTGAAATCCTATTCTCTCTATCCAGCACCTGTTTTTCTCCTTTTTAAAATTTTTCTCTGTCTTGGTGTTCTACTTTGTTTGGGTTTTTTTCTTGCTTTTCTCCCATCCTGCATCTTAGGAGACAGCAACATAAACAGACTCAGCGGTCATCAGAGACTGGCTCTAGGGCGCAGCCAATTCGTACACTATTCTGGGAAACATACTGGTGCTTCCCTCTCATGGGGGAGCCAAAGAAACAGCCTTCTGGCATCTAGCAGACCCATAATCTGGGCTCTGGAAACCTACAAGGGGCCCCACCCTGCTGAGTACAGTAAATAATAGCAGTCAAAGACTAGTGGCTTCGGGAAGATAGGAACATATCCACCAACTTCCCTGAATTCTGAAAGGTATCTGCCACAGGAGATTCAGGAATCATACCCCCTGTTTCCACCAGAAGCCCTCTCAGAAACAGTTGGGTCTGAGACTAGTCTAAAACTGACATCAGGTCAGCAGGCAGAGACAGACAGAGGTGGATCCTGTGGTAACATCAAACATTATCTGACACACCCCTGGACCCAGTACTGATAAAAGCCAGCTTTGCAGCACAGCTTGACCCACCCTGGGAGCAGCCAATCTCTCAGGAATCAGCCACAAACTGTGGATCACTTATAGCTTAGAAAAAGCTGTCAAGGGCCAGGTGTGGACAGTGCCTGACACTGGCTTACTCCAGACCAAGATAGTATAGCAGTATTCAAAGGAAGAAGCCAGAAGGCAAGCACTAAACTCTGCTGAGAAAAATCAACTTGGTTCTTTTTTCATTATCTTAGCTATTTTTTTCTTTTTCATAGCTTTTTTATTATTTTTATCTATTTTTTATTTTTCTTTTTTTTGGCGCTCTAATTTTTCTTCATATCTCTTATTCTACTCTTATGTTTCATTATTCCATTGTTCCCTTCTTCTCTTCTTTTATTATTTTTGTTATTTTTTCTGCGTTCCTTTCCCCCCCCCTTTTCCTCTTTCAATTCATTATGATTAGTAGTTCTCTTCCCCTTTCTCCTCTCATAATCACTTTTCTTTCTTTTGGTCTTCTCATTTTTTTTTTCATTTTCCCTTTCTCTACTATTCCATCTCTCTCTGCTTTTATTATTCTTTGATCTCTTGTCATTGATATTGCTGTGGTGGTTGGGGGAGGGTTGCTTGTTTTAATGTTGTTTTTGTGTTGTTTTGCTTTGTTCTTCTAGCACCTATATGACAGTGCACAACGCATGATGGGGGTAGAGCCTCTTAGTCGGCCAGCCTGAGTGGAGTCCCCAGCAAAAATAGGCCAATAAAAATCAGGACCCAGGTACAACAGGAAAGTCCATATAACCTACACAAATGGCATTCTTATAACATCCAGATCAGGAGATCAAAGAGAGTCTATACCGCAGGGTCCTAAAAATTCCTAACACATACGACCACTCCACAAGACAGAGAATCAAAGTAAATCAATCTAACACATAGAAACAAACACAAAGAGACAACTAAAATGGGGAGGCAAAGAAACAACCCAAAGTTGTAAACAAAAGGAATAATCTTTAGAAAAAGAGCTAAAAGAAATCAAGGCAAGCAATTTATCAGAAACAGATTTCAAAGTAATGCTTCAAAGGACGCTCGGGGAAGTTGTTAGGAATTACAAGGAGCTTAGTGGGAACTACATCAGCATGAAAAAGCACATAGAAACCTTGAATAATAACCAGTTGAAATGAAGAATGCAATATCTGAAACAAAGAACACACTAAAAAGAATTAAAATCAGGCTAGATGAAACAGAGGATTGAATCAGTGAGTTGGAAGACACGGTAGAAAAAGAAAACACCCAGTCAGAGCAACAAAATGAAAAAAAGGCTCAAAGGAATGAAGATAGCTTAAGGGATCTTTGGGGCAACATAAAATGTAACACTGTTCACATCATAGGGATACCAGAAAAAGAAAAGGAGCAAGAAATAGAAAACCTGTTTGAAAAACTAATGAGAGAAAACTTCTCTAACTTAGTAAGAGAAAAACTCATGCAAGTCCAGGAAGCACAGAGGGTCCCAATCAAGATATACCTAAGAGGCCCACTCCAAAATACATCATAATTAAAATGGAAAAATTTAAAGACAAACAGAGAATCTTAATGGCAGCAAAGGAGAAACAGCTAGTAACATACAAGGGAGTTCTGATAAGGCTATCAGCTGATTTATCAACAGAAACACTAAAAGCCAGAATGGATTGGCAGAAAATATTTAACGTAATGAGGATCAGGGACCTTCAATGAAGACTACTCTCTCCAGCAAGGTTCTAATTTAAAAGGAAGGCAAAATAAAGTGCTTCACAGGCAAGAGAAGGCTAAAAGAGTACATCTCCACCAGATCAGCATTGCAAGAGATGCTAAAGGTACTCCTTTAAGAAAGAGGTAGGGAGGGAAGGGGAGAGAGAGACAGAGAAACATAGGTACAAAGGGGAAAATGGCAATGAATAAGTACCTATCAATAATAATATCACATAAAAATGGATTAAATGCTCCATCAAAAGACACAGGATAGCTAAATAGATGAGAAAACATGACCTGCATATATGCTGCCTACAAGAGACTACCTCAGAATGAAAGACCTACACAGACTGGAAGTGAAAGGTTGGAAGAAAATGCTCCAAGAAAATGCATAAGAAAAAAAACCGAGGGTAGGAATACTGATATCAGATAAAATAGACTTCAAAACAAAGGCCATAACAAGAGAATAAGAAGATCTCTACATAATACTTAAAGGAATAGACCAACAAGAGGATATAAGCCTTGTAAACATACATGTACCTGAAATAGGAGCAACTAAATATATAAGGAAAATCTTGGAAGACTTCAAAACAGATACTGACAGCAACACAGTCATTGTAGGAAATTTTAACACCCCACTGTAAACAATGGGCAGATCTTCTAAATAAAAAAAGGAAGAAAAATATTGCAGCATTAAATGACACTCTATGTCAAATGGACTTAATTGATATTTATAGAATATTTCACCCCAAAGTAGCAAAATACATTCTTCTCAAATGCACAAGGTTCATTCTCAAAGACAGACCACATGGTAGGACACAAAACAAACCTTAACAAATTCAAGAAAATTGAAATCATATCAAGCATCATCTCAGATCACAATGGCTTGAAACTAGAAACCAACCTCAAGAAAAAACTCAAAAGCATTCAAATACATAGAGGCTGAATAACATGAGGGGGTTAACAATGATATCAAGGAAGAAGTCAAAAAGTATCTGGAAACAAATGAAAATGACCTCACAACATCCCAAAACCTGTGGGACATAGCAAAGACAGTCCTGAGAGGGAAGTTCACAGCAATACGGGCCTACCTCAAAAAGAAAAAAACCTCAAATAAACAACCTAACCCAACATCTAAAAGAACTAGAGGAACAACAACAAAGCCCAGAGTGAGTAGAAGGAAGTACATAATAAAGATCAGAATATACATAATTAAATGACATAGAGCATTAATAAAAGCAATTGAAAGGATCAATGAATCCAGGAGCTGGTGCTTTAAAAAGATAAACAAAATTGACAAACCACTAACCAGACTCACCAAGAAAAAAAGAGAGAAGACCCAAATAAATAATATGAAAAGGGGAAGTAACAACTGATACAACAGAAATACAAAGGACTGTAAGAAATTACTATGAACAATATATGCCCCAAAACTGGACAACCTGGGCAAAATGGATAGATGTCTAGAAACACGCACTCTCCCAAAACTGAATCAAGAAGAAGCAGAAAATCTGAATAAACTGATAACAACCAGAAAAATTGAAGCAGTACTCAAAACTCTCCAAACATACAAAAACCCTGCACCAGATGTCTTCCCAGGTGAATTTTTCCAAGTGTTCAGAGAAAAACTAACACCTACCTTTCTCAATGCATTCCAAAAAATTCAAGCAGAGGAAAGACTCCCAAACTCTTTTTACAAAGCCAATGTTATCCTAATCCCCAAACCAGGTAAAGACACAACAAAGAAAGAAAATTCATCTCTGATGAACATAGATGCTAAAATCCTCAACATATTACTAGCAAACCAGATCCATCAATACATTAAAAAGATAATACACCATGATAAAGTGATATTTATTTCAGGGATGCAAGGATGGTACAATATTTGCAAATCAATAAATGCGATACATCATATATACTAAAAGAAAGACAAAATTTACATGATCATATCAATACATGCTGAAAAAGCATTTGATAAAATATAGCACTCACTTGTGATAAAAACACTCAACGTAAACCCTGGCTGGTGTAGCTCAATGAATTGAGCACAGGCCTGTGAACCAAAGTATCACTGGTTCAATTCCAAGTCAGGGCTCATGCCTGGGTTGCAGGCCATGTCCCCAGTAGGGGGTGTATGAAAGGGAAGCACACACTGAAGTTTCACTCCCCCTCTTTCTCCCTCCCTTCCCCTCTCTCTAAAAATATATAAAATCTTTTTTTTAAGTCGGTAAAAAAAAACATTCAGCATAGTAGAAATAGAGGGAGATTACCTCAACATAATAAAGGTCATATACAAGAAACCTGCAGCCAACATTATACTCAATGGTCAAAAACTAAAAGTGTTTCCCTTAAGATAAGGAGCAAAACAAAGCCATCTGCTTTCACACTTATTTAACATAGTACTGGAAGTCCTAGCCACAGTGACCAAACACAAGAAATAAAAGGTATCCAAATTGAAAAGGAGGAAGTACACCTGTAATTATTTGCAGACAACATGATAGCATACATAGAAAACCCTTTAGGCTGTGCCAAAAAACTACTTGACCTAATAAGAGGATTAGGCAAAGTAGTGGGATACAAAGTCAATATTCAGAAATCAATGACATTTTTGTACACCAACAATGAACTATCAGAAAGAGAAAGTAAGAAAAAAATCCCATTTACTATAGCAACAACAAAAAAAGCTACCTGGGAATAAATTTAACCAAGGAAATAAAAGACCTAGACTCAGAAAATTATAGAACACTGAAGAAAGAAATTGACAAAGATACAAATCAATGGAAGTGTATACCCAGCTCAGGGATGGGAAGAATTAACATTAAAATGTCTATACTACCCAAAGTAATCTATAGATTCAACACAATTCTTACTAAAATACCAATGGCATATTTCACAGAACTAGAACAAATATTCCAAAAATTTATATGGAACCAAAAAAAAGACCACGAATAGCCTCAGAAATCTTGAGGAAGAAAAACAAAGTAGGAGGGATCACAATACCTGATATCAAACTATATTACAAGGCCACTGTAATCAAAACAGTCTGGTACTGACATAAGAAAAGACACATGGATCAATGGAACAGAATAAAGAGCCCAGAAATAAACCCATATCTTTGTGGTCAATTAATATTTGATAAAGAGGGCACAAGCATACAATGGAGTAAAAATAGCCTCTTTAATAAGTTGTGCTGAAAGAACTGGACTGGTACATGCAAAAAATGAAACTAGACCATCACCTCACACCATACACCAGAACAAACTCAAAATGGATAAAAGACTTAACTATAAGTAATAATACCATGAAAGCCCTAGCAGAAAACATTGGCAGTAAAGTTTCAGATATCCCATGTAGCAATATTTTTGCCAACATATCACCCATGGCAAGGAAAAAGTAAACAAATGAGACTACATCAAATTAAAAAGCTTCTGTACAGCAAAATAAACCATCATCAAAAAAATGCAAAGGAAACTGATTGTATGGGAGAACATAGTTGCCAATGATACATTGTACAAGGGTTTAATCTCCAAAATATATAAAGAACTCATACAACTCAACCCCAGGAAGACAAACAATCCAATTGAAACATGAGCAAAGGACATGAGAAGATACTTCTCCAAGGTGGACATACAGATGGCCCATAGACATATGAAAACTTTCTCAACATCACTAGTCATCAGAGAGATACAAATTAAAACCACAATGTGATATCATTTCACACCTGTCAGAATGGCCATCATTAATAAATCAACAAACAAGTACTTATGAGTATGTGGAGAAAAGAGAACCCTAGTACACTGTTGTGGGAATGCAGACTGGTGCAGCCATGGGGAAAACAGTATGGACTTTTCCTCAAATACATAACAATGGAACTGTCTTTTGACTTGACAATTCCACTGCTGGTCTTATACCCTAAGAATCCTGAAACACGAATCCAAAAGAACTTATACACCCCTATGTTTATAGCAGCATTATTTTCAATAGCCAAGTGTTGGAAACAACCTAAGTGCCCATCAGTAGAGGAATGGATTAAAAGACTGCTGTGCATTTACACAATGGAATACTATGCAGCAGAAACAAAGAAGGAATTCCTACCTTTTATGACAGCAGGGATGGAAGTGGAAACTATTGTGTTAAGTAAAATAAGCCAATTGGTGAAAGATCATATTGGTCAAATACCATATGATCTCATTTATAAGAGGGATCTAATGAACAAAATAAACTAATGAGCAAAACAAAACTGGAGACTTGGTAACATGGAACAGACTGACAGCTTCCAGAAAGGAGTGGGTGGGGGAAATGGTAGAAAGAAAGGGAAAAGATTAGTCCAAGAACATGTATGGATGAACCATGGACATGGACCACAGTATAAGGAATGGCTATGGGAGAAGAGCATGGGCTGGGTAGAGGAGGGCAAATAGAGAATAACTGAGACAACTATAATAGAATAAACAAGAGTAATAATAAAAAAAAAGTTGCATTTTTGTGATTAGAAGTTAGATCTCAGTAGAGCTCTTTACTAAGAAATGTAAAGTAGTCCCACACAGTCACTGATTTTGACAATGGTGCAAAGACATTTTAATAAATAATAGACAATCTTTTCAATAAATATGTTGGAAAGTTTGGACACTTGTGCCAAAAAGTGAACTTAAATCCATATCTTGCACTCTATACCAAAATTAACTAAAAATGAGTTGGGACCTAAATGTAAAAACAAAACTTATAGGAGAAAACATAAGATAAAACTTTTGTCATCTTCAGTTGATCAAAGCGCTCTTAGACATAATACCAAAAGTATGATCCATAAAAGAAATATTAATAAACTGAACTTCATCAAAATATGAAATATTTGCTCTGTGTAAAACACTGATGAAAGAATAATAGGAAAAGAGCAGATTGAGAGAAAATATTTGCAAATCATATCTGACAAAGGACTTTTATCCAGAATACACAAAGAACTCTCAAAACTCAACAATAATAATGCAATGAACCCAATTCTTAAAAATGGGCACATATCATGCTTAGTAAAATAAGTCAGACAGGAAAAGTGAAGAACCACATGATTTCACCCATGTGTGGGATATAAACTGAAAGCAACAAATGGAAAAACAGGACAAACAAAAACTCATAGATGCACACAAAAGTACAGTGGTTACCAGAGGGGAGGGATGTGGGGGGCATTAAGGGCAAATGGGGTCAAATATGTGAAGACAGAAGATTTGATTTTGGGTGGTGGGCACACAATACAATATACAGATCATATATCATAGAACCATACACTTGAAACCTATATAATTTTATTAAGCAATGTCACCTCAATACATTTAACTTAGAAATCCTTAAAGGGGCACAATATTTTACCAGACTTTACCAGACTTTGCTATAGGTAGCAAATAAGTGTACAAAAATATGTGTAGCATCACTGGTCATTAAGGAAATAAAAATTAAATGCACAATAAAATACCTCTACACACCTATTAGTATGGTCAAAGAACAAAAATATAAAATAAAACTAGGACAATATAAAGTGCTGGCAAGGATGTGGAGCAACTGGTGCATCTGGAGGTCTTACACATCGCTGGTGAGAATGTAAAATGGTACTGTTACATTGGTAAGTACTTTAATAGTTTCTTATATAAAATTAAACATATTTATCCTGAGCCCTAGATATTTATCAAAAAGAAATAAAAGTAGGAGTTCCCACAAAATATTGTATGCAAATATTTATTGCTGCTTTATTCATAATTGCTAAAACACAGAAATTCAAATATCTTTCAGCTGGTGAATGAACATAATGTATTAATTATAGTACAACTATACAATGGAATCCAACTCAGCAAAAATAACAACAATGCTATTAATATATGCAAAAGATTGCTAAGTGAAAGAACACAGATTCCAAAGGATAAATAGTATTTTTCCAGTGAAATGATATTCTCCAAATGGCAAAATGATAGAGACAGAGAACAGAGAAGTGATTGCCAGAGGATGGACATGAAGAGAAGTGTTCACTAGAAAGTGTCAGGATGAGGGAATTTTAGGGAGTGATAGAACTGTTCTACAGTTTGGTCATGGTGGTGGTTCCACAACTTTATGCATTTATTTAACTTCATAGAAATCTAT
>PVKM010015504.1:0-27827 GCA_004027735.1 Carollia perspicillata
CTTAGAAACACTCTGGTGAAAGTGAATAATGACAGTTCCTTTACACAGTGCCTGCTGAATTACTCTCTCCCCATCCTCTCTCCTGCTCCCCAGCACCCTGGCCCATGCCATCTGCATGGCCCTGTGGGCATTGGAGTTGATGATCCCAGAATCAGAGGACTGAGTCATCCCCACCACTGGGGAAGTCAGGGACCATGGCTGCTTGCTGCTATATTCATGGTGTTTAGCACTGTCTTCAGCACATCATTAACATACTTATTAAAATATGTATTAAATCTGAGAGTGAGGTAAGATGGACAACAGAAAGCATCCTTCTCTCTAAAAAGCATTGGCTCAAGGTCAAAATTTTGGGCTGTCATACTGGTCTGCAGAGGTATTCAAAGAAAACTTTAAGATTACCAATTCCCCTGCTCAGCATTAAGATGACCTTGGAGGAGTTGAATGAACTGAAGGTTTTAGTGCTGTAGTCAATTTCCTTGTACCTTGTCAAGAAATCTGACAGTTTTGCTGGAAGTTACCAGCATGAGCAAGGAAGGAAACTTGTTATGCCTGGTAAGAAGTTTAAACAGGTTCCTTGAACCAACTGTCTTCTCAGGAAGAACCAGGGCGGAATTACAAGATTAAGAGATAACATCAGCATACATTTCCCCCCTGTGAGGCAGCATTATTTGAAGCATTTAAATATGCAGAACCTAACAGTAAAGTGTAAATTATATAAAGCAGCATGGGGATATAGTGGCATTTTTGTTCTTTGTTTTACCCTGTTTCTCTGAATTTCACACACCACTGCAAAGCCAAAAATGCCTTACTTTTCTTTCCAAAATGGATTGACTTACTTAATTTTAATTATAAAATGTGCTCATCATATAACACATATAGGTCAAAAAGTATACAGAAAAAATTAAAAATGACCCAAACCCTAGCCTAATACTGTTGTTAAGAGCCCAGGCTCTGGTGTCGAGCTGCCTGGCTTCAAACCCTTGTGCCCTCAGCACTGACTATGTGTAAGTAACCATGTGCCGCTGGGGCCCCCTGAAAATGAGGATTATAGGCTCATTTTAGAGGTTTGTCATGAGGGTTAGTGTCTTCCACATAGTAAATAACATATTTTTGTTAAATAAGTGCAATAAATAACCATGAAAATTTTTATGTAATATCAGACTTTTTTCCTATTTACACACAGGTATAATTTACACAAACCCATTTTTAAGTGAATAAGCTAATGTACAAATAAGATTTTGTCATCTGTATGTTTGGTGAGTTTCTATGCAAAAATTTTACCCATGCTAACTTTATAATAATGTAAAAACATTTTTTTCTCTTTAGTTTGTATTATAAAATATTTCTTTAGAGATTTTAAAAAATGCATGTGTAAAGAATAAAATAATATGACAAAGGTTAAATATTTTTCCATAAATGCCTTACCCATATTTGGTAAGATTTATTCCAATTTACTTTTGTGTTGCTATTGTACTAAAATAATACTGAAAATTACATTTTTTTAACTGATTATTAATGTGGAGTAGAAATGCAATACATTTTTTGTATTTGTCTTATATCCCAGGTCCTTACTAAATTCTGTTATTACTTATTGATTTTTAGGGTTTGCTGTATAAAAACATCATCTGATCTGTACCTAATTATAATTATATTGTTTTCTTAATACCTTAAACATTTTTTTTGTTATTTCATTGTCTCTCTAAGGGGAAATGTCCATAAGGACCCGGTTCAGTTCTTATTCGTTATTTTTTCAATTGAGAAACAATTTGCATATAACATTTGCAAATGTAAGCTGTGTGATGTGGTCATTTGGTACATTTGCAATGTGATTACTACAGTAGCCTTAGTTTTCCTCTTTATCATGTGCCGTATCCATCCTTTCTTCTCTGTGTTAAGAGCAGTTCGGTTTCAGTCTCCTAGTTACTCTGAAGTTTATAACACAGTGTCGTGGAGTATAATCACTGTGCTGTGCATTAGATCTCTAGAACTTACCTACTGGTTATAAGTTTGTACCTTTATAGCGCATCTCCCCAGTTCCTCCGCCCTCAGCCCCTGGTAACCACATTGTACTCTGTTCTTGTAAGTCCAGGTTTTATTTTTTTAACATTTCATATATAAATGATATCATACAGTATTTGTTCCTAGTCTGACTTATCTCTCTTATCCTAAACCCCTCAAGTTCCATCAATTTGTCCCACATGGCAGGATTTTCTTCTTTCATGTGGCTGAATAATATTCTTGTGTGTATGTGTGTGTGTGTGTGTGTGTGTGTGTGTAATCACATCTTCTGCATCCATTCAGTGTTGATGGGCACTTAGGTTGTTTCCTTATCTTGGCTGTTGTGAATAGTGCTGCAGTGAACGTGGCTGTGCCGGTATCTCTTTGAGATACTGATTTCAGTTCCTTCAGATGCATCCCTGGGTCTGCCATCGCTAAATCCTATGGTAGCTCCATTTTTCATTTTTTGAGGAACTGCCACACTGTTTTCTGTGATGACTGCAGCAACTTACACTTATACCAATAGGATACCAGGGTTCCCTTTTCTCCACATCCTCAGCAACATTTGTCATCTCTTGTTATTTTTTCTTTTTAAATAAAAGCCATCCAAACAGGAGCAAGGCAATATTTCAAGGTTTTGATTTGCATTTCCCTTATGATTGGTGACGTTGAGCACCTTTGCATATGCCTGTTGGCCATTCACATGTCTTCTTCAGAAAAATGTCTATTGAGGTCCTTTGCCCATTTTTTAATTGGGTTACTTTCTTTTTTTGCTGTCAAGTTGTATGAGTTCTTTATATAATGTGGATATTAGTTCCTCACCAGATACATAGCTGGTGAATATTTTCTTCCATTCAGTAAACTGCCTTTTTCACATCTTGGTGGAAAGGTCTTTGAAAGGAACAAAGAAAGCTCTTTGCTGTGCAGAGCTCCTTAGTGTAGCCTTGTGTGTTTATTTCAGTTTTTGTTGCCTTTGCCTTCGGTCACTTATCCAAGGAATCACTGCCTAGACCAACGCCAAGGATCTTTGTCCCTAGTTTTATTCTAGGAGTTTTACTGTTTCAGGTCTTCTATTTAAAACTTTGGTCCATTTGGAGTAAATGTTGTGAGTGGTGTAAGGTAGAGGTCCAGTTTCATTCTCTTGCATGTGCATATCCAGTTTTCCTAGCACCAGTTATTGAAGACAGTATTCTTTCCAAATTGATTGGTGTTGGTACCCTTGCCAAAAATTAGTTGAATATGTACGTGGGGGGGTTAATGCCTTTCTTTGAATTTAATTTCTTTTCTTACAGTGCTCTTAGGACCTTTAGTATATTGTGGAAAACGGCATCTTTGTTTTTAGCTTTTCTGTGTTATGCTTTTTAATTAACAGAATTCCTTTGAATATTTACCATTGAGTTGATCTCTGTTATTTTATTTTATTTTATTTCATTTTTTGGTAGATATCCTTTATTAGATTTAGAAATTCCTATAAATTCTTAATTTTATAAGAGTTTTATTTTCTTCTATTTCTTTCATGCATGAATGCATGCACAATTTTTATTTATAGTATATAATATATGTATGTCCTGCAGCTATCAAAATAATCTTGCCATTTTCATCTTTTAATCTGTTAATGTGATGAATTATACTATATTTTCAAATATTAATCCCACCTTTCATTCTGATAAAAAAACCACTATACTTGATCACTCATCACATATTATCTTTTATTTTATGCTAGAATTTTTGCATATTTTACACAGCTATCACTGGCCTACAACTTTCCTTTTATGTACAGATCTTGTTGTAACCAGGTATTAAGGATATATATCATATCATAAAATGAGTTGTATTCTGTGCTTCTTGTTGTCTTGGCAACTTCTTTTTAAGTTTTGATTTACCCATTTCTGTAACCTTTTTTACCTTAATACCTCCCATGTTGGTGCACATTACTCTAAATTGTGCTTTTTAATGGAAGCATAGTGATTCATTCATAAGACATGCTATAATTTATTTAATCAATTTCTACCAAGGGACATTTCTGCCGACTTCAATTTTTTTCTGTCATAACAAAAGTACATTATTCCACATTGAACTCGCGCCTCTGGTAGATGGTGATTTCTAAAGAATGAGTTTATTTCACTTTTGCCTCTCCCCATTTAGTAAATAATGTGCTTTTATTCTAGTACCTTCCCCATGGGGACCTCTGATATAGCATTCTGATTCTAAAGGCCATAGAGGCAGGAGTGCAGAAATACAATTTTTGGATCTCAGATCAAATAGCCTTTCAATGAGGGGAAGAAAATGGACCTGAAGTTATTTATAACCTAGTTCTCACATTTTAGCCTGCCCTGCTGTCTTGGTGACTTAGAAGAACCCCGTCAACTATCTCCCAACCCCTACCGTAACTTTAATCCCTGAGTGTCTTCAGATTCTTTCTCATTTTCTTAGCTTTGTTCTAAATTATAGTATTGTTGCTTTACCTAGTCATAGTATTTTCACTATTTCTTTCCTTTCCTTTTTTTATCCCTCTGTATCTATCATGTGTTTATCTGTCTATCTATCCATCCATCCATCCATCCATCTAATTTTGTGTAACAGGGCAATGGAGAAGGACGTAAAGTAGTGGGAAAGAAGCAAAAAAAAAAAAAAAAAAAATTCCCCTCCATATTCTGAAAATGAGAGAGTTTGTTAGGTTTAGGACACTTAGTTTTAAAATGAGAAAACCTCTGGGAACCTAAAAGCTATCCATGACTCCCACATTGCTGTGAATTCACTGCTGAGTTTCTTTCCCCACTTGTTCAAGAATAGCATCATTGAGAGACTGAAGGTTTGGTTGAGAGGAATAAGAAATATTTTTGGAGCATGTCCACCCCCCAGGAAGAGCCTTTAATTCCACGGATGAACTCAAATTCTTACATTATTGGAGCTTAGTAGATTAAAGAGGAGAGAAATATCAGGGAAGGAAGGGAAATTTAAAATACAAACCTGAACTGCTCCAAAGCTTTCTTAGTGTCAACCCTGAACATGCCACTATTAAATCTCTGGAGTCTTTTTCTGCCCTTGATATAATAGCAACTAAAGCCACCAAGTGATTCAGCAAAACTAGTGTGTTTGAAGCAGATATGGAGAACAAGAAAGATTCTAAACTTAGGGAACAAGGACAGGGTGAGTGGCTCTGCAAATGTGAGGTGAACATGGTGGGTACTATTGCTAGAACCAAAACATCCCAGAAAATTCACTCACACTTGACTCAGAGGAGCAGCAGACCTCAGTCTTTGTATTATTCAAGGTTGGGTTGTACGGGAAGGATCCAGAGGACTTATTGCAGGTTAAATAAATCAATCCAACACACGTGGCCAATCTGAGAACCCCGTTTTTCCTTAGAGGACTCTCCTGAACCTCAAGCCAAAGGCAACGTTTGAACGCTTAAGATTTTGCTTTCTAGTTACAACTTGGGTTTGTCAGGTGATGTAGGAGAGAAAAATTACAGCAGGGAGGGTAGGCAAGAAAGTTTTGTACATTTTATTGGTGAAGGCTTGAATATCTATGGGTCATAACAGAAAAATAGGTGCTCATAATGTTTAAGATAGCTATTGCTTTAAACCATATGATTGTGCTGTATTTATCCAGCCTGCGTCTCAGGTTGCCGTCAATGCCGTGCTCCTAGGAAGCGTGTCCAGCACGAAGATGATCCTAGCGCGTAGTTGAAGGGCATGAGTCACACAGGTGAACGATCCAGCTGTGCTGGACTGAGACACTTGGGTAAAATCCAAAAAGTGCATGAGACATTCTCGCACTTGCAAATGAAGCAGAATAAACTAGCTTTCCCTTTGATTTTACATAGATAAAAAAGGAAGCCAAGCGGAACATATTTAGAGAGCAGTACAGTGGAATAAACTATGGTATAGAAAATCGTTAAGCTAAAACAACCACCACGACAAAAGCCAGAATAAAACAAAACAAACCCATACTTTTTAATGCATTGCCAGGATTCCAAGAAATTAAAGAAATTTTAAAGTTCCTTGCTTTCTTCACCAAAACATTAGTTAACCAGAGAAGGGAGGGGACAGGCAAAAGGCAAACACAAATGGTGGTTTTTGAGGGCAAAGTTGAGGATCAGCCCTAGGATGAAAAGGCTTGTCTCTGGGCCAGCAGCAAAATGGAAGAACTTGGCCAGAGGATCCCATGTTAATTCTGGGAGGGGCCTGGAATGTTCATAGATCGGTGGTGTACCTCTGGGGCTTGGGGAGAAGAAAACAAATCTTTCTGGAGAAAAGTCTTCCAAGATTCCTATGAATAGCAATCAATCAAATATTATCTCACAAGCACCCATCAGCAAATGCACAAGGAAATGGAGTAAGCAGAACATAAAACACTTAGAACCCAAAGACTCTGGATAATAGAACTAATGAAAATGGAAAATAAAATAATCACGTATAAAATATTTAAAGAAATAAGAGATAGGATTACAAAAATAAGCAAGAAACAAATGACTTACAAAATACCTAGGCACTCTACGAAATAACAAAATAGAATTTAAAAATGAAAACATAGTTGTTGAAGTAAGAAGTTCAATCATTAGACTAGATACCGCTAAAAACAATCAATGGGATGGAAGACAACCTGAAAGAATTTACCCAGAATGCAGCGAGGAGATAAAAAGAAGTAAAAAAAAAAAAAGGAGGGTAAGGGTAAGAGCTATGGAAGACAGGGTGGAAATATCTAACAGACAGCTCATTAGTGTTCCAGAATGAGAAAATAGTGAGAATGATGGAGGGGCGATGTTGGAAAAAGGAACAGCTATAGAAATTGTAGCAGGACAATGTATACACAGAAGAATAAATGAAAAGAGCCCATACTTTAGTGTGAAACGCTAAAGACAAAGCGAGGAACATAGAAGTACCTGGGGAGGAAAGACAGATGACCTAAATATACAGTGGAAGTGGACCAACAGAGCAGTTCTGCACAGCAACAATGGGTTCTTGAAAAGAGCGGATTAATACCTTCCCCATGGTAAGGGAAAATATCTATTAACTTAGGATGCTGTACCCAGAAAACCTCTTTCAGAAACTGGTATAGAATAAATGCATTTTCAATAGAAGAAAGATGAGTTGCATTGACCACCAGGAGACTCTCAAAGAATTTACAAATGATACTTCCGGAAATCAAAGGATGCTGGGAAGATTTTTCTGAGATACAAGAGGTGTGGGAGCAAAAAAAAAATTAAATGTAAGTAAATCTATATTAACATTGTATTTACTAAGAACACTTTAAAAATTATCTATCTTCAATTCGTGAGGTTTAAAAAGGGAGTGAACCAAATAGTTTGTAAAAAGAGCAGGTAGGGTATGAGAATTAAAATTAAGCAGGGAAGATGATGAGAATTAAAAGGTTCTAAAGTCAGCGTTCTGGGAACATTGTTAAGGGGAGTATTTAATTTTTTTGGAAACCCACTAAGGCAGCGCACACAAAGGAATGCTGAGAGAGTAGTCGTTCGTTGTCACTACCATGGGGTGAAACTTCTCCTCAAAAAGAATCTTTTATGAACTTGTGATTTTCTATTTTTTCTTTTTAAACCACTCTTTAATGAAGCCAAGAGATGCAGAGGATTACAAATGAGAGAATTATTACAAGAGACAATTGTTTATTTTACAGAAAAAATAACCATTACTTCTATCACCCATGACCAAGATTTAGTTTTTGCTCAAGATTTTCAAAAAGTTGTAAAACATAGATTATCAAGAGGGTACGTGGACACATATATGTAGAGCTTGCAGACTAATAATAAACAAACCCAGGGTGTTCCAGCCGCCATCCCAGGAAATGAGTTCTCACACCCAAGGAGCTCTCTGCGTGCCTTCTCCCGTCACGTTCTACTCTCCACCGGCCAGGAGCAGTCACCGAGCTGAATTTCGGTCCCCGGTTTTGCTTCACTGTTGTTAACCAGACATTTTTATATCTTCATACAATATATTGGTTAATTCTGACTGTGTTATAGGATTGGAATCACACTTATGTATTCTATGACTTCTTAAACTTATGTTTTTTAATGTATCCATGTTGCTCTCTTCCCTGTAATTCACTCATTTTTATTGCTATATATCATTCAGACAAACAACCTTTATTGCCGGTGGATGGGAACTGCCAAAGATTCCTTTGGTGAGAAGAAGGATGTGAAATATTCCCTGGGACTAGCAGAGAGTCTATGGGGGATGCAAGGAGGGGCCCCAGGGCCCCAGACGAGGGTGACAACTCTGTGTCTGAGCTCAGATTTGATTTCAGAGACAACAGGAAGACAATGAAGTGGGTTTTTTCAATTGCAGTTTTATTATTACTTTGTATTAGTTTCAGGTGAACAGTGTAGTGTTTAGACAATCATATGCTTCACACAGTGGTCCCCCGGCTCCACACACAGTTATTACAGTATTATTGACTGTATTCCCTATGCTGCGCCTTACATCCTGGTGACTATTCTTTAACTGCCAATTTGTCCTTCTTAACTGATCCCTTCACCCAGTCCCTAACCCCCTCCCTTTGGCAACCATTAGTCTGTTCTCTACCTATGAGTCTCTTTCTATTTCGTTTGTTTGTTTATCTTTTGCCAATGAAAGTTTTAAATAAGAGCTGGGTATGATCCAAGACGTTTTTGCACAGGGTGGTTTTGCAGTCTCACGGAGAACCAGCTGGTGTGAAGGGAGTCTGTTAGCAGGACAGCTGGACAGAAGGATCCTGAAGGGGTCTAGGCAGGAAAGTGAGGGGCTGGCTCAAGGCAGTGACAACAGATATGTGGGGAGGGGCTAGGAAATAAAGACGTTTCTAAGGCCGAGCGAAGCCTGGGATCTGGTGGCGACGGGGTACAGGCTGCAGGCATGTGGCAGCTACACATAAATTATGAATACAACGGCTTAAGGAGGTGCTGATAAAAACCAGGGCTGCCATGGCCAGTGGTTCCGTTGGTGAGAGCATTGTCCCTGATGCAGCAGGGGTGTGGGTTCGATCCCTGGTCAGGGCATATACAAGAATCAACCAGCGAATGCATAAATAAGTGGAACAACAAATCAATGTTTCTCTTTCTCTCTCTCTTCCTTTCTCCCCCTCTATAATCAATTAAAAAAGCAAAACAAAACAGGGCTGGAATCAGGGACTTCAGTTCCAGTTCCTGTGCTGTGACTAATTGGCTACTGGGCAAACCACTTCCTTTCCTGGGTTTATTTATAACAGGAAGGGGTTAACTGGGAAACGCCGTGTTTCTTCCGGCTTGAAGATTCCATTATTCCAAGCTGTTATTCCCCCTTCGTCATGCTTAGTTCTAAAAGCAGTGAGTCATGAAACCCCTGGAATTTTTCTCAAAAGTAAACTTAGGAAAATATATCTTGCATTGCCTTTAAGACCCGGAGGGTTCAACATTTATTGAAAATGTTATGAGGCAAATAGTGAGAGACATGACTCCCCTTTGGAATTTGACCTTGACAAACCCCTGTATCATGAACTTGGGGAGGAGATGGGGGGAACTCGGAGATAAGTCAGGCAATTCGAATTGAGCAAGATAATGAACAGTTGAGCACGGTTTTTCTTGCCTGCTGCATTTGTTTAAGGCTCCCAGGTGATAGAAATAGCGAACTGCAACTCCTAAGGAAACCGTGTAATGAAACCAACGGACGTCTAGGCTGATGGGTGATTTATAGTTTTTTAATCATTACGAGCGCTTCTGGAAGGTTCTAGTTTCCTTTTTTAAATTTTATTTTTGTTTTGATTGTTGTTCAAGTACAGTTTTCTGTCTTTTACTCCCATCCCAGTCCACCCCCCCTGTGCTCCCCACCTCCCTCCCATTTCCACCCCCCTTAGTTTTTGTCCATGTGTCCTTCATACTTGTTCCTGTGACCCCTTCCCCTTTTCCCCTGAAATTCCCTCCCCTCTCCCCTCTGGAGAGGTTCTAGTTTCTTGTAGTGGAGAGTTTATAAGATCTTTGGATGTAGCCTCCATGGTCTTAGGAAAGTTCCAGAATAAGTACAGAAAGTGGGCACAAACTACACAATGAATAAGACTTATTAGCAATAAAAAACGCATCCACTTCCCGCCATGTGTGGCAGGACCGCCTGATGAATGCTTTCTGCTCATGTGCAAATGGCCTCTTCTGTCTGCCTGATTTTACTGAAGCAGCTGGAAAATAGTTCATCCCACATTTTAAATACTTTGTTCCAAGGATATTGAATAATAAAATGTACTCACTCACTAGCATCTCAAATAATAAATCCATTTATTCAGGAGGCAACGCATTTTGTAAACTAAATGAAATTTAGGTTTTTCTGATCTAAGATTTCCCAAAAAAGAGGAAGGATGGGGGGAGTAAACCGACTCTATTTTTTTCCTTTTATGTTTCTAAGTGTCGCATTAGACCCAACTATGCCACACAGGCTCTCAAAATGGAAAAATTGGATATTTCACTCAGAGGCCTTTAGGCTTTAGGCTTTGATATCCTTAAAATCGATGACGGGCTATGTCAGTGATAGAAGACGAGTAGGTCATGGCTTCAGCTGGGGAGAAACCCGTTTTCAGCTTCCCGTCGTGTGGCAGCCTACAGGGATGCTAAGGGACAGAGACAAAAACTGTGGGCCACATCTCCTGGGACTTCAGGAGGAGGCCGAGAGAGGACCTGTAGTTACCATTTCGAAATCTGGGCGAGGAGCGAACACCACTGTGACTTGGACTGGAACGTGGCTAGGGGCAAGTAAAGGGAAGGGTATACGGGGTCAGCGACGTTCTGCTGGTAGCTGGTACAAGTGAGGGAAGTGAGAAGCCGGTTTACATGCATTCAGTCACTCACTCATTCACCCAGTCATTTAATGAGTGTTTATGGAGACTTAGTATGTTCCAGGCATTGCTGGGGATAGAACAGTGAACGATACAGACTAAAGCTCTTGCCTTCAAGGAAATCACATTTCAGTGAAGGAAACTAAACCATGAACCAACGATGAAAAGATACGGCAGGATGTGATGAGTGTTACGGAGAAAAATAAAACAGGAAAGGGGGATGAGGTGTGCTGGTGGGGACAGAATGCCATTTCCCCCTTTTTAAAGTGAATCTACTGGGGTGACATGGGTTAATAAAATTGTATAGGTTTCAGGGGTACAATTCTACCACATGTCATCTGTATGTTGTACTGTGTGTTCACCACCCCAAGTCAAGTCTCCTTCCATCGCCACTGATGCCCCCTTTTACTTCCTTCTACCTCCCCCGCCCCCTTCCCTCTGCCAATCACGGTGCTGTTTTAAAGAGAGCGGCGAGGAAGGGTTTGCCAGTAAGGTGGCATTTGAGAAGTGAAGGAGGCGATGGAGAGCCAGCCATCTGGGAAGAGACTGTTAAGGAAAAGAGCCTCATGGGAAGAGGACAAGTAGCATGGGCAAAGGTCCTGGGACAGGAGAGGTCTCTGGCCTGTTCATGAAGGCAGGTAGTTGGAGAGGAGTGGACTTGGGGGAGCCTGTAGAAGAGAAATTCTGCAAAGTCGTGTGTGCACTGGGGGGCTGTCCAGAGCATGCAGCACCCTGAAGATTCTTACTCTGCCTGAGCTTGAAGAAGAATAATCTGATTCGATGTGGATTTTCAAATAACCACTCTGGTTGCTATGTTGAGAGTAGACTGTGGGTGGAGGAAGGTCAAGGACAAAAGCAAGGACACAGCTCTACGAATCTTTCAGTCATTGTGATGACAGATGGTGGTGGCTTGAACCTGGATGAAAGGAGCAGAGATAAGAGGTAGTCGGACTTTGAGTATATTTTGAAGGTGGAACCAATGGGATTTACTGATAGATCAGATATGTGTTACAAGAGAAAGAGCGGAATCATAAATGACTAAAATAAGGCTGTCTGAGCCACTAGATGGATAGCCTGGCGAGGCTGGGAAGACAGAGGAAGTTCAAGGGGAAGGGTTATGAGTTTCTTTCTAAACCTGTTAAATTTGGAATGTTTCAAAATGTGGAGGGAAAACCAACAAAACATGCTCTCCCGCAGATTCTAATACGCATTGTTTAAGAGTAAAGATATGCACGGCAGACGTTGACAGAGACGCTCCATTTTACACAATCAGAGGATAAATGTCCGACTTCTTTCCAGACTCAAGCGGGGCACTGCTCAGGCCAGTCAGAGTCGGGGGAAATATCTCCAGATTTTGACAAAAGGGACCTTGGCCCAGTTCTCTTGTTTCGGCCCTGCAGTCCGGGCTGTGGATCCCCCAAACCCTGGAGAGTTGAGGAAGTACATTGCTGTGTCTTCTTGGCATGTTCCTCCTCAGGCAGGACCTGTTTTCTCATGACTTCTAAGACCTCATTCACACGCAGCTTTCAAAGGTGTGGTCCATTCATTTCTCCTCCTTCTCCCTGTCTTTTCGTGGGGCCCTAGGGTTTCAGTCCCCACTGTTAATTGTTCTTGGGGAAGAGCCATTTCCACCTCGCTCAAGGATTGGCCACAGGGCGGAGGCTACGCTAGCTTTCTCAGCCAGGGCCCGAGTGACCTGATGTTTGTGTGAAATGCCACCTTCCCTGATGAGAGGAACTCCACTCACCTGCAGGGGATGGAAACCAGAACAAAACGCCTAATGCCCCAGGAACTGAACCAGGCACAGGGGTCCCCACACCCTTCGGCTCCGCCTCCTTTTAGTCCCTGACCCCACAAAAGTGCTTTCACCTGATGCACGCTGAGCACACTCCTCTCTGGACTGAGCCTCGGAGAAAATGGGGAATGTTACGGCCATGGGCTGACCCCCGACACTGTACAGTTGAGAGACCCGGGGGCCCAGCTGTGCCCAGACGCTGCGGGCACACACCGCTTGGCAGAACTCTCCAGCGGGCCAGCGCAGCTGGTTAGAAACGACAGGCCTTTGTCTCCCACTCGTGTGACTGCACCCAGCCTTCTGGCTGGGAGACCGGTGGCTGCGTGTTTGGTGCTTTCTTTTGAGAAGGGGGAAGCTCGATGTTTGTATACCTGGTAGGCCCTTCCCGGACTGTGTTAAAACTTTACATCCTGCTGTGGATTAGGAGATGGTTTTCAGGTTTTTATCATCTGCCTTCTAGAGAGCTTTGAAATGCATCCAAGCACATATTGAAATTCCATCCAACCTCCAGGTTGTAAAAATAGAACCAGGGGAATGGACATAAAACAACATGCGCCCGCCCCCACCCCCATAACCTGCAAGCCGGAGACAGGGTCTGGAGATCTGGAGGTCTGGAAGTCTGGAGCCAAGTTCAGGCCTATTTATCTTAGCTGGCTTTCCCAGAGACCCTAGTGTTGCCAGGAAGATAAGCGGATACTTTTTTATTTTATTTTTTTAAAGATTTTATTTATTTATTTTTAGAGAGAGGAGAGGAACAAAGAGAGAAACATCCATGTGTGGTTGCCTCTCATGCGCCCCCTACTGGGGACCTGGCCAGGCATGTGCCCTGACTGGGAATCAAACTGGTGATCCTTTGGTTGGCAGGCCAGCAATCAATCCACTGAACCGCAGCAGCCAGAGCGAGCAGATACTTTTTTAAATGCTGTAACCATTTCTTGGAATTTCCAATGTTTATTAAACTTTCTGACTCGAGGCCATGGTGATGGATTTCCAGGATTTTTTTTTATTAAAAAATAAAAACAGTTAAAAAGGCGCTAAAGATTTCATTGGCAAAGCTGAACCTGCTCAGGCTCGAAAGAGCGTGATCTGTCATAGAGGGACAGCTTGAATGATGAATTAATAATGAACTCATATAGCAAGTCCAGGGTGGAAATTGGATGCATTGCATGTGGATGGCGAGAGTGGGACAAGGTGAATGAATCAATTACCTATGATCTCGTGCAGAATTCTGATTAGGAAATTTCTTTCCAGTAGTCCTAACAAAACAAAATTCCTAAATACTCTATTGAAGATGCCTTCGTAGTGTGCCCAGCACAATGCGGTCATTGTGAACTGCCTCAGATGAGTGTCATAGTTCATGACATGAGAGCCATGCGGACAGAACATTCAGAGCTTAATAAGGACCCATAGTTTTGTGGTGGTAAGTTCCAATGCCACGCCTCTAACTTTTGGATTTTCTAAACTGCCGTTTATTACAATAGGACTTTTTTTCTGGTCTAAGGTGTTTATCGTATCTTTCTCAGGCCAGCCAATATCAAGGAAAGGGGGCGGGGCTAATATAATTGTCATCAAGTGACAGACTGAACTGTTGGTCTCAGTTTACCCTCCTCTGCATTACGGTTCTTCTTTCACAACTTTGGCCCCATGGAGAGTGGTGAGGACTTATCCACCCTCAGTTTGGGCTCAACCATGTGATTCACTTTGGCCAAAAGAATGATTGGGTTTGTTCTCTCGTTTCTCTGCCATTGCTATGGAAGGGACCTGGCCCTGATTACCAGGTGGCCCCAGGGGAATGGGGCACATGGAGTGGAGCTGCCCCAGCCAGTTTGGAGATGAGCAATCAAGAAACAAATGCTTACTTTATGTGCTGCTGAGCTATGGGGTAGTGAGTCACACAGAATTATTGTGGCTGTAACCGACAGATCTGCTCAGCATCTTATTTTATTTGCCAAACAAGAGCAACACAAGACAAAAATTCTCTTTGTTATTGCCATCATTTCACAATAGGCAGAACATCTTTTAACTAAAAAACGGGAAGAACGTAACTTAGAAGGAAGGACAGTCCTTTAAATTGAAATAATGAAGTCTATGAAAAACAGGTTGCAGAATTCCCATCTTCCTCATTTTGGGGGGGCCCTGTGAAAATGTCATGAAAGGCTTGTAGCAGTCTGGGGGCAACTAGAAGGAGTCTTCATCTAGGACAAGAGTCTGGGCACAGGTCCCCCAGGAGAGCTCCCTGATCTCCGCACCACCGCCCCCAAATATGAGTCAGAGCTTCTACTTATTTCTTTGCTTGTATCACAGGGTATTATTTGGGTGTGATGCATCTTTCATAAAAATCTCCTTTAAAAAAAAACTCTTCTAAGGGCTAGCCACAGTCCTTGCATTTAAAGTCTGCTGTTCCTGAGAGGCTAGTGTGAGCTGAAATAGCCTCAGCTTAAAGGGGGTCCCTCAAGGGGGCACGTGTGTGTCCCTAAATGGAACGAGTTGCCTCCTTGCTCCATTGGGTGTTTTTGGCTGCTGACACCCACTGTGTGGGTCTCTGACCAGTGGTCCTCAGTGAGAACCGCCTGACCAGCACGGCTTAGGCAGTGTGAGGTTTGTGTGTTTTTCCCACATCGCTTGCCTTTCTTATTTTTAGCACCACTGTTTACAAAGAAAAGAACCATCCAAAAGATTGACTATTGAAATGCTGGTTGCAGAAAATAAATTAGAGCTCAAGAGAAGGAATTGGGCTCTTCTTCTTGTTACAAAGCACGAAAGTGGCTATTCACACAGAAAATCATGGTCTAGGGAAAATAACAAGAAAAGAAAATCAAATGGAAGACCTTCCCTGGGCAGGTGGAAAGCTAACTGAGTTCTCTGCATAAGAGCAAAATCCAAACCCATTGGTTTCCACCAGTTCCGCTGCATGGAGCCTAGTAATCCAAACAGGCTCTTGGGTGAGCCAGCAGGCCCAGGGCAGACCAGGCAGTGACTAGATGCAGCTGTGGTGAGCTCTGCATTGCAAAATCCTGAGTCTTTTGGTTCTTGCTTTTGAAATAAAAAAAAAAAAAGCAAACTATATATACGTATACAAAGGCACGCATGTAAACATAGTAGAAAGGGAATAAGGTCTGGAGTCCAGTTTTCAGTATTGTACTGATGCCCTTTTCTTAGTTTTGGTGTTATACTTAGCGTTGCCAGATTTCGAGAATAAAAATATAGGACATTAAGTTGAATTTCAATTTTGTCTAACCAAATATAATATTGGGACATACTTATGTGAAAAATTACTTGCTATATACCTGAAGTTCAAATTTAACCGAAGATCTTATATTTTATAGGACCATCCTAATTCGACTGCAGTTATTGGCAATGTCACTAGTGGGGGAAGCTCGGTGAAGAAGACCTGGGACAGTCTGGACCACTGTCACAGCCCCCTGTAAGTCTGTATGCATTTCAAACTAAAAAATTGTAGACCATTTCCTTCTTGAGTGACCATACATGTGAAACTATAAGCATAAGAACACCGATGTCTTCAGATAAGCTGGGAAGGAAATGGATTTCTCTGCCTTGGAGGTCTGTGTTTTACCTGGAGCTGCAGTGGGTTTAAAGAAGCTGGGTACATTTCTTTCAACTGCAGGAAAAAGCAGTTAAGAACACTAATCCTATTTGCATGTTAGAAAGCCAAGTAGCATTGCATTTTTTCTTTTTATAAAAATCGAGGTACAATTGACATATACCATTACATTGATTTTAGATACACAACGTAGTGATCTGATATTTGAACGTCCTGTGGTGGGCATTTGATCAGAACAGTAAGTCTAGTTCACATCCATCATCGTATATGGTTACAAATTTTATTTCTTGCGATGAGAACTTTAAAGCTTTGCTCGTTAGCACTTTTCACCTATACAATGAGTATTGTTAGGTTTAGTCACCATGCTGTACATTACATCCCCCTGACTAATTAATGTTTTAACTGTTTGTACCTTTTGATTCCTTCAGCCATTTTGCTTACCCTCTCTCCCTGTCTTCGTATGACACTTATAATCACTTCTTTACGTTGGTCTGACCTCACATCTACCGCTCCATAACTCAATCAATTATACACTTTGCTTCTTTTCTGGCTACTCAAATAAAGCAGAATCTTAGCATTCATAGATTTACCATAGGCAGTGTGAGGTTTGTACGCTTTTCCCACATCGCTTGCCTTTCTTATTTTTAACACCGCTGTTTACAAAGACGATAACCATCCAAAAGATTGGTTCTTTTCACCCTAGCTCTTAAAAGCTCATGAAAAAGTTCTTAAAATTTTACCCTGGTTCTTAGAAGTTCATGAAATGACCTAAACATAATTTTGTTAGGGCCAGATGACTGTCTGACCCCTGTTCATCCTGTAACAGCTTAATTGTGTTCTGGGTCATCGTGATGAGGTGGTGGGGTCAGAAAGTCAGGGTTTGGGTGTTCGGTTCAGAGATGGGGCAGGAGGGGGTGGGGTGGGGCAAAGCGAAGCCAGGAGAAAGTAATAGAAACGTCTACAACATTATTCCCGAGTTTTGTTGGCTGTAATATGAAGGTAGACTATGTAACTTCTAAGGAAGCTTCTTGCTTGAAAATTCCATATTTATAACTTTTACAGACTACTTCAAAGTCTATCTCTTACTATTCTGCTAAGGATCTTTTCCAAAAATGCAGCTGATTAAAAGCTTGAAACAGACAAATGTGACCCCAAATTATCTCATAAATCTTACTCTAATGAGTTCTAAAATAGCGTACTTCACACCGACTTAGTGATACTGACATGTTGAAATATTTGCAATTCAAAATCTGAAGATTTTGATTTAAAATACAGTTCATGGTTCCAGTCCAAGATGGTAGCACTGACGTGTCTATACCTAGCCTCCTCCTGTGGACACATGAATTTACACTGTACCCAGAGCAATTTCCTCTGCAGGCAGTCCAGAAAGTACATCGACTCCTACACATTGGGCGAATAAGAAAATGCCCAGAGAAATGGGTAGGGTGGACTGAGACACACTCTCCATAACCCCCATCCTGGGCAGAGTGCCATGCGCCCAAGAGGGAATTTCTGCTCCCAGCTTCGTCCTGAGGAGGAAAGAGTTTGGACCCACCACTGGTACCCCACTTTTAAGATTTCCACATGAGGAGTGAGCCCCCAAAACACTTACCTCCGAAAGCCAATCAGGTTTGTATCCACAGACCCATATAATGATAGCAAACAAATAGTCCTTAACAAGCTTGCAAGGACTCCCTACTGCCATGCCCCAGGACTTAGCATAGAGGAAGCAGGCCAAAAAACACCAATCTCCCAGTCTTTTCTTGAAAGGTGCCCATTTGCATTCTAAAGTATGCATACTAAAGGTGCCCATTTGCATACTAAAGTGTTGCTGCCTAAGTCAAGCTTCTGACTTACCACATATCCAGGGACTGCTATGAGTTTCCCCAGAGTCAGGGGAAGCCAGCAAATGCCACCTCGGCCTTTTCCTTCCAGTTCACTGCAGGTTACCAGTATCTCTCTGGATGGAGCTGGTACACACATCTGCCATCTCAGCATTTGCTGCTACTACCCAAAGCGTGGGTCCCTGGATTGCCTGGCTCTGGGAGCCAATGGGAGCCACAGAACTTTAGCAAACAAAGAATTATCTTATCAGGCACAGGGGCACCCCCCCTCCATGGCTATAGACCCTGGTCTACCCAGTTTCTCCCTGGAAGGGCCCTAACTGCACTATTCTGCCAGCTGCCTGAGTGTCCGGCTTCTAACCATCCTGCATCTAGGTACCATCTGTGATTCTCCCCTTTGGCTACTGACAGGTCTTGTCATATCCTCAACTCCTGGAAGCCACTAAGAACAAAGAAGTTGTCTTAGACAATCACAAAGGTTTAAGAGTCAACCAAGATCTTGGACCAGTTTGTGGATAAGGTCCATCCCCTGCCTGAGACTGGGAGAGGTGGCTGGTTTATCTAAAGCACAGAAACTCACACAAAGAGTCAAGGAAATGAAGAAACAAGGGAATGTGTTCCAAATGAAAGAATAAGATAAACTTCAGAAAATACAGCTTGGTGCACAGAGATAAGTATGTACTTCATAAAGAGTTCAAAACAATGATCATAAGGATGCTTAAAAAGTTCAGGAGAACAATGCCTGAACAAAGTGAGAGTTTCAATAATAAGATAGAACATCTTTTTGATGTTCCAGAAAGAGAAGTACCAAAGCGAAACTATAGAGCTGAAAAATACAGGAAATGCACCGAGAAAAATTTAACAGAGGGTTTCGACAGCAGACTAGATCAAGTGGAGAAAAGGATTAGTTTATGGTGATTAAGTGCCTATGTTACGAAAAAAAATCTCAAAAAACCCAACTTAAATTTACACCTCAAGGATCTAGGAAAAGAAGAACAAACTAAGCCCAAAATTAGAAGAAGGAAAGAAATAATAAAGATCAGAGAAGAGATAAATAAAACAGAGGCTAAAAAGACAATTGAGAAGATCAATGAAACTAAGAGCTGGTTTTTAAAAAAATAAGCAAAATAGACTTTAATTATACATACCAAGAACAAGGAGAGGACTCAAACAAATAAAATTAGAAATGAAAGAGGAGGCATTACAACTGATACTACACAAACACAAAGAATCATAAGAGACCACTATGAACAATTATATGCCCACAACTTGAACAACCAAGAAGAAATGGGTAAATTCCTAAAAACATACAACATGTGTAAAGACTGAATCATGAAGAAACAGAAAGTCTGAACAAATTAATTAAAGCCTAGTGAGGAGATGAATCGGTAAATAAAAATCTCCCTACAAAGTCCAGTACCGGATAGCTTCATTGGTGAATCCTACCAAACATGATCAAACAGTGCCAATTTTTTCTCAAAGCCTTCTAAAAAAGAGAAGAGGAGGGAACACTTCCAATCTCATTTTATGAGGCCAGCATTAATCTGAAACCAAAACCAGACAAAGATACCCCAAGCAAAGAAAATAACAGGCCAATATTCCTGATGAACATATACGCAAAAACCTTCAAGAAAATATTAGCAGACCAAATTCAACAAGAGATTAAAAGACAGCTCAACATCCACAAATCAACCGACATGTTACGACATACCGACATAATAAAGGATAAAAATCATGCGATCATCTCCATGGGTGCAGAAAAAGCATTTGACAAGATACAGCATCCGTTTATGATAACAATTGCAATAAAATGGGAATAGGAGGAAAGTACCTCAATGTAATAAGTGATATTATGACATACCCATAGCTAACATCATACTCAACAGGAAAAGTTGAAAGATCAGGAACAAGACAATGGAATATTACTTATATGGGGAATCTAAAAAAATATATAGCAAACTCATAGAAATAGAGAATGGAAAAGTGTTTCCCAGGGGCTTGGGTGTCAGGTAAATAAGGCAAAAGGTTGGTAAAAGGATACAAACGCTCAGCTAAAATTGAATAAGTTCTGAGAATCTAATGCATAACGCGGTAACTATGGTTGATGACACTGTATTATGTAAGTAAATTTAATGGGAGAGTAGAATTTAAGTATTCTCACCAAAAAAAATGCCAAAATGAGGCAAATACACGATGCGATGGATGCAGTAGTTCACTAGACAGCAGGAAGCCTTTTACAATGCACTTGTATAGCAAAGCACCCTAGGTGTACCTTAAACATCTCACAACTCTGTCAATTATACACCCCAGTAAAGCTGGCAGAATTCATTTCTTGGAAGCATACATTTTTCTCAGGCTCTCAATTGGAGGACCAAAAAAGAATGAGCTCAACCGCCACCTTTTCCCATAGCTTTGTAAATGATTGCAACAATTAGGATTATATTTGGCTGCAGAAAAAAAAAAAAAAAACAACAATAACAGAAGCTTAAGTGAGTTAGAAGTATATTTCTCTCTCATATAATAAATCCTGATGGAGCTAGTTCAGTCTGGTATGGTGGCTCCACAGTCAGGGATGACTATTCAATTCTCACCTATAGTGCTGTTTTATCATCCTAATCACATCATTGCTAACCTCTAGATCACCTCATTGTTCAAAATGGCTGCTGGAGCACCGGGCATCATGCCTGCATCTTGTGACTAAAAGTATTCTTTCTAGGTAAGTCAGTCTTTTTAACTAACCTTTCTAGACCACAGACATCATTGATACTCATTATTAGAACTTAATGAAATGACATGTTTATTGATAAACCGGACTTCTTCGATCCCAGCCAATCTTGTCCTGCCAAAATCCCACTGAGGTTGAACGAGTAGGTGACCTAAGAAACAACACCTTGTGCCATGTCCCCACGCTGTCGGAAGGCTGTGGTGCTTGCTGTCACTTTGTAAGTTTGGATGGTGCCCAGGCCCAGGGCCCAGGAAAGGCCTTTGTCGGAAAGTAGACTAAGAGCTGACAGTTGGTAATTTTCATTATCAGCAAACCTCCATGGCCGGTTTGCACAAAATTATGGTCTCCGCCAAGAAGGATGGTAAAAAGGAATTGAAGCTCAGTGGGAAGCCAACCAAAATGCCAACATTCTTTATTTGCTGATGGTTTTATTGCCAGATTTGAGAAAAAGCGACTTATGTTGGATGCTTTCTGAGGAGTGAAAGCTTCTGTAGGACATGTGCGGGCCCTGGAAGTGACCTTGAAGATTTTTAAGAGAGCTGGGAATCTGTTTAAGTGGCTGTTCCCTGTGTTCACTAGTGTAAGGACCTTTTCACAGTATATTCCCAATTTATCTCTTCCATTCTTTGTGCTATTTTTCATACATTTTACATTTATATGTGGTATGAAAACATAATATACTGCTACTATCATTGCTTTAGACCATTATCTTTTGGAACAATTAAAAATATAAGGAAAGAAAAATTTTAAGCTAATTTATTCCATTATGACCATCTCTTTCTTTGTGTCTATGCCAATTTCTATCCGGTATCATCTGTCTGAAGATTTCTTTTAACAGTTTTGTGGTGCAGGTCTGCTGGCAATGGATTTTCTCAATTTGCTTTTGCCTGAGGTGGGGAAAAATCATTATTTCTGCTTTGTTTGTGAAATATATTTTCCCTCAATATGGAATTCTGGGTTGATAGGTTAGTTTTTTTCTTTTTAGCACTTTAAAGAGATGCTACTCCACTGTCTTCTTGTTTGCATGGTTTCAGACACATTCTGTTATAATCTTTACCTTGTTCCTTTTTATGTAAATGTCTTTTTTTCTTTGCTTGCCTTCAAGATTTGCTCTTTGTCTTTGGTGTTGAACATGTTGAATTTGATGTGTGGGTGTTTTTTTTAAAAAAGAATATATACTTACTTTGGTGTGGTCTGAGCTTCCGGAACCTGTGGTTTGGGGTCTGTTGTTATTTGCAGTTTTGTCAACAATTCCAGCTGCGTCTGCCCCAGGTAAGCAAGGGCACAGGTTCCATTTCTCCCAAAAGGTGCCCATCTCTCCTCATAGTTCAGGCTAATTGGCTGCCTTACTGTAACCTCAGGTTCCTGAGGATGGATTCAAGGAGTCACGAATTTGCAGTTTATCAGGCCCTTGGTTTTGTTGTAAGGTTAGGAGCAATAGTCTTTCTAGTTCTCCAAGCAGAACTAGATAAATCCCCAAATTCATAAACTAACTTTGCGGAGAAACACATAATGCAATGAGCTGGTACAAACAGGTTTCGTGAACCTTACCATGTACCTATTCCCTATGAGCCGCTGGCCCTGGTGCAGATGGAGTGACTCACGGAAATCTCTGTAAGCGCTGGCTGGTTGGGGAGCTCGCCTCCAGGCTGTGGTCTGCTCAGTTTCACTAGCCCATAATATTGTCTGATTTCTCCCTTAGTCAGAATGCAAAGATCACCGGACCAAAAGGTAAAAATAAACTGTAGAAGCACCTCATACTATTTTTGAAAAACTTACTGCCTTTTCCTCTGCCGCTTGGATATTAGTTTCCAAGGAATACATGCTCTCACTATGGGTGGTCACCAATATTCCACAAGTTCAATGCTGAAGCTGCCACCTGTTCATTAGGGCTCCTTAGGCCACATCATGAATTGAAACAGAGAGGGTTACCGTGCACAAATGTCTGCCCCTTCACTATGGCAGCAAGGAGAACGGGTCAGGAGAAGAGGCGATCCTCTGGGGGCCATTCTCGGTGTTGCCAGGCCTGGAGGAAAAGTTGATTTGAGTAAATAGCCACATCCAGACAGGACTGTCAAAATTCTGGGAATGAAGGGTTGGCTCTCCCTACCAAGTTGAGAAACCTGACCTTCTTTGGAGCTGGCTGAGGGTGTGGGAACTGAGAATAGGGCAAAGAGAAAGGAAATCATTAAACCAACTACAGCCTTATGAACAGCTGCAGAATTAGGAATATAATATTGACCTCCTCGTATATTTTATCTCTTGTGGCAGCTTGTATGTATTCTAGATTTTAAACTAATGTTATTATTCTATCTTATCCCTTCCCCCCACTTTTTAAACACGGGGTATGCTGTGATGATTTTCTTTATAATTTAGTTCTTAAGTCACGCAATATCAAGATGAATCACAGAGTAACTAGATTTTGTTTGGCTTTTGGTTTTAGCAGGGCTCATGAATTAGGGGTAGTCACTGGGGTGAATCACAACCTCTGAGCCTCTAGGTTTGTGGTTAAAAGGTTTGTGGCAGAAGTAGTAAAGCTCGCCATAAATCATGAGCTCCCCTTTATTTTGGAGTTTTCTTGCGATCAGGTCTGTCCGGTGTGATGAGTTCTAGCTATTGGTCAATGTGAGGGAAGGACAGGAGTTGCTGTTGGGCCAAGGCAGCTCAGCGCTGCGTGCCTCTCTCTCTGTTGTCTTTCTCCGCCACCGAAACCTCGGAGGCCCTATGTCCAAGGTGATGCAGCTGCACGAGAAGGCTGAGCCATCTGCATATTCCTCCTATGAGCGAGAAGTAAAACTTTATTGTATCAAATCACAGAGATTTTGAAGTTATTTTTATCATATGTAACCTAGTCTATCATGATTAAGATTGAAGCACTGATGGTTATATGTCTAATTATCTTTTATGATATAATGAGACTCATAGTCTTCATGGAGTTTCACACCGACTTTTTCTATTTAACATGGTCCCTTTTTTTGTATTTAAATAAAGAGCCGAGAGTATCCCTATTATGTGCTGTTTACTTGCTACCACATTAACCTAGACATCTCCATCTCTATGCTGTGAATTTACGTGTGTGAGTGTGGGTGTAAATGCTATACATCTGTATGCGTACATACATGTGCTGTGAGGATAGATGTAAGTACACATACACACAAATACTGATGGTATAGAGAGATACAGATAAAGGTATAGGTCTTAACTGCTTCCTTTCTTGGAAGCAATGATTCCAAGATCAGAACAAGATAATATACCAGATTCTTCCACTGTTATCAATGGGGTCCCTGGTTTCTTAAGCAAAATGCAAGTCATGCTGTCCCTGGAATCAGCATGATTCAAGAGACAACCCAACCCCATACAAAGCCTAGTGGACATTTGCCCACCACGTCAATGTGCTCTAACATGCCTAAGAATAACAGTAAATGCTGAGCATTATCGTTATTTTATTAATACTTTCCAATGCAAAATGAAATCTTTCTAATTACGTTTTTCTTAGAATATGAAAGACCTTTTCATTTCTCTTCTCTTTTCTCCATAAGAGGTTTAAAAATAGGACACACATCTCTGTGTATGTTTCTGCTGAAAGATCAGGAAGCGGGTACAGATGCGAGGCATGTAGCTGGTCCCCTCATTTGCAAAGTAAGAATGGTCAGATTGGGTGGTTTCTGAGGTTCTCTTCTGCTCTAAAATTCTGTGATTCTGCTATTGAAAAATGCATTTTTCAGAAAGTGTATCCAAGGTTAATTTCATTCGTGACCTTTATGATCTTTAGATTTTCCAAGTGATGTCATAGAACATATTACCCTCTGGAGAAGAAAAGCAGACACGGGGGGAGGGGCAATAGGAGTCTGGAGGAGTGGCCATCGTTTATTTTAATGAATGGTACCTGGGTGCAAATCTGCTGTGTGGTAGCGGGAGTGCCACTGAAGTCGTCTACACCTGGCCCCCAGGGTGACAGGGAGTCTGCAGAAAGGTCCGCTCGGCTAAACACATTTCTTCCCATCCCTCTGCCAGGCTGCTTCTATACCCTTCAGTACAGCATGACTGTCCTCCATTCCAAGGGGGGTTGCTCTACTAGGCCATGAACTTCACTGGCAGACGACAGCAAAAATACAACCAAGGGCCTATTATTTGGCCACACCCTAAATTAAATGAGCAAGTCAGATAAATCCCTTATCCCACTCATAGACATTCCTTCCCATCACCCCACCCCATAATCTGGGATAGAGAACTGTCCCTCCAATTGGGAAAATGGTTGGACAAATGCATCCTTAGGATGTTGTAAGGAACTTAGTGTACAGTCTCTCCGAAGATAATTATATTTTAAAATAGTCCTAATGGAAGAAGACAGAGTCCATCATGAAGAACTGGGCTGCTAATGCTATGATTTCATGCGTCAGGCTGGGAAAGGAGGGGCAGGCTTCCGGCAAGTCTTATCTTTTGAAGCAAAGAGACTGTGTGACCTGCCTCAGGCTGGTTTTGCTCTTAGCTTAATCTCTGGGCAAATTCTTTAGACCATCCACTACTTCCAAGCCCTTTCTGACATCTTGGAAGACTGCGCTTAAGCCAGATGCCTCACTAAGCAGATCCTCTCTCCTGGATAGAGTTTGTTGATCCTGGGCTCCTGTCTTTTCCCTGCTTCCACTCATGTGGTAATGATCAACAAGCATTTTCCTCCTTGGTGGCAAAGAGGTAGGTAAAGTTAGTCCTCTGTCTTGATAGTTGCTCTCATTGTCTTGGCAAAATTCCTCATCCAGGAACTGAACTCCATCCAAAATCTAGGCACTTTCCTCCCGGGATTTCCCTCCCAGACAAGAGCCGTCTTTATGGTCAAGTCCACCCACCCTGGCCGGTTGGCGCTGCATAGTAAAGTCCTTATTCACGGTTGAGGTGGAGGACTTTGTCATGACATATAAATCCCATAAACCCACCTATAAAATGACCCCATGTCCCACTCTTAATCTATCTAGGTAAAACCAGAGAAGAATTAGAGTTTAGCTGTCTGATGCAGACTCTCTGATATAAATAAACAACACATTGGCACACATTTCAGTGGAGTAAAACAAAACAAAAGCATGAGGTTTGGAGCCAGAAATTTATGCTTGAAATCTGTCAATTTACTGGGGGTGTGGCCTCAAATAATTAACGTCACTTCTTTGAACATCTACTCAAGAGCAAGAGCCAGAGGCAACAATGGTAGCAAGTGGGGTGATCCCCACCATCCATTACATTTGTGTGGGTTAATTGCAAAGAGTATAAAATGTCTGATACAAGGACAAGACGGGATCAGAACTTCATTCCCCGTCTGCCACTGTTACGGAAAATCGAAACAACCATACACCGGAAGGGTTAAGAGCACGATCCTTTATTCACGCGTGGTCCCAGAGGAGCCTAACTCCAAATTCTGGGCCTCGAACGAAGGAGTTACGGAGCTTATATACTCTATCCCTTCTGGGCTACGTGGCAGAAGCAAGATATAGAAGCAGAATGCAGAGGAATGCAGAGGTTAGTTTAGATTTCCTTATTCAGTTAGTTAGTACCCTATGTTTTGACTGGCGTGGGCTGGACCATCAGCACCCTATCTCCTGGCTGGCACGCGCGGGCTGGTACTGCCATTTGAACTGGGGGAGGGGGACCCTATGCTAAGGCCTACTGGGTTTAGGTCACTTCCCTATATCACCACAACCACAGCCTTCTAATGGATCAATAAGATATGTGTTAAGTACGTGTTGTGGAAAAAGCAGTTTTGTACATGACTTGGAGAATACAAGAAAATATGAGGTTGAACTCAAGGTATTTGTATATCGTGACTCAAACATATGAAATTGCTTAGTTTCATAGGAAGATGCTACATACAACAATTCTCTTAACTTAAAGGTGTGAAGAGCTCCCAACTCTGCCCTCATCCCAACATTCCAAGATAAAGGAGATAGGCTTCATGCTGTGGCATTTGGACAAAGATATCTTCTCCCTGATAAAAATTTCCAGGACTTATATACAGGGTCCAGCAAAAGTACCTCCTGCATGAGTGTGGTTAGTAGGGTAATGATATGGGCATGATGATTTATAGTTTTAATTTGAACATTTCACCTAAAATGTCATCTGGTGTACTTGAATGTGATATTGTTATGTTACAGAATTACGTGCTTATGATTTTGGAATAAAAGAGTTTGTAACAAAATAGGGGTTTTATTTGTGCCAGACCCCGAACATATTCAGAATCGAGTAATATACGAGGACAAACATTTCACTAGATAAATGAATAATGTGCCCTTCCTTCCCACGGGTTCTGTGCACTACGTGCCCTCCAGTAGCTGCCAAGCCCCTCCACGTTCCTCGAAGTCTTGTGTCTGTCACATTGCTTGGGTTATGGCCTATTTTTTCAGCTAACCAGTAAAATTATGAAAATTATGCAATTCAGGTTTAATCTGGATGGAAGATTTGAGGTAAAGTTTAGGTAACTATTCCTCAGGAGACACACAGATTGAAATATGAAAAATTAAGCCTATGTCAAATTTGGTATATTTTCATGGGTAGACAATTTAAATTGTTTTTTCTCACAGAGTAGGACAATGATGGCCTTGAGCAAAGTTTGCAATGTTTCCTTACACTGTCACCTGCTTCGGTCACGAGCCTAATTCATTCTTCTGTTTTGATTGAAAACGCATATCATGGGTGATTATAAATTATAGATTTATTTCATAATTACCGAGCTAGTTCTACTCAGTTATGCGTAAATGATTATACTTTCAAAATTTTACTAATATTATTCATTAACAGAAACATTTTTCTCTTCTAACGACTTAAAATGATAAATTACTTACTAAAGAAAACCTAACAGTAATACGGAAAAATGAAAAATACATGGAAATGAAGATAAAATTATAACCTTTAATCTCCTTCCTCAGAAATAGTCACGGTTAACATTAGTTTTTCATCTCGTTTAAACTTTTAAAATACTTAAGTAGTATCTAGCTATGTATACTAATTTATATTTTTGAACATTTATCCCATTGAGACAAAGTCTGAGATTTAACCAAACTTTTAAGGTGTTTTTAATTTTATATAGTTGCAATAGCTGTTGTCAACATCAAATTGTTAATCCAT
>PVKM010015505.1:0-27849 GCA_004027735.1 Carollia perspicillata
CTCCCCGGTACCGGCGCCCTACCCCCAACTCCGCCCCTCTGCCCCCTCCCCCCAAAAGGAGGCCCCCCTCACCTGTACGCCGCTACAGCCGCTGTCCCAAAACCCGAGAGGTGCTAGCGCCGGCCGACCTCCCAGGCTCGGTCCTCGCTGAGCTTTTGATGGCCCCTAGGGAGAGCAAACGCCACCACCTTCAACTGTACGCGCCCCAGGCCAGGCCGTCACTGAAGCCACAACCAGTACCACAACCGCCATGTTGAATTCCTACTTCCCTCCTCCTTCCTCTTACCGCCCCGCCCTTTTGGGCGTCTGATGTCATGGCGCCGCACTCCACGCCCCCCGGGACCAATGGGAGGGGCTGAAGGTGACGTAACTAACGTCTGTTCCAGTACTAAACTTCGGCTAGTTGGAGTATTGCAATCTCAATGGGTGAACCCTGCTGACCCGAAGGGAGGGAAAGAAAGAGGGGGTCGATGAGAGGGTAAGGCCTAGGGATTGGACAAGAGGATTTAGGAAGACGGGTTGAAATTTAGGAAGCAGAGTTGAAGAGGCGGAAGGCAGATAAGATTCGGGAAAGTGAGTTCAGATTTAGGGGACTAACATACTACTGGGATGTGCGCAGTAAATTCCTGGCGGGAACGGAGATGCTTGAAATACGAACGGAAGCACGGAGATTTACCAACAAGACCTACTTGGGAATCAGAATGTCTGGTTTGTGGTCCCCAGTCAGTGACCTGGTACAAGTCCTAGCATTTCTGGTAATGGCCTCACTTTCCCCATTTACAAATGAACGGGTTGAAAGGTGACCTCTAAACCCTCCAATTCTGACATTCACCCAGTTTAAACCCGGTAATCCGATCCCAAACCTTTATTGCCTTTGGCCTTTATTGGGTGTCTTCTGGAATCAGAATGGAGGAGTCATAACTGAATTAGATGAATCTTGGTTCCCAAAAGTTACTAAATGGTAGGGGAAATAGAAGCATAAACATGTAACTCCAGGAAAAGTCAGAGGGTGACTTTTTTTTTTCCAGTTGATCTGGAAAACCTGATGTTTCGCTAAGGGATTAGGAAATATCTACATTTTCTGGGTAGGTAAAGAGTGTAGGTTCTTGTGTCTAATTCTCCAGTCCTGTTTTCCCTTCAGATCTCCAAAGGAGATAATATATGTACTTTGAAAGATGTTGCAATTTTAACTCACAATGAGAGAGTTTCAGAAAGGGAGTGTTAAAATGAGCAAAAAATAACAAATTATGAATTCTGGATTATTTGCCTATGTAATTCAACAGATAATGGACAGCCACAGATTTGTGGAGAGAGCAGTGAGCTAAGCAAAGCTCTTCATCAGAAGAATTAAAAAGGTAGTAGTGAATAAAATGGATTGGAGACTACATGCTACCCTCCTGCATTGAGTAAAAGAACTCATGCCTGAACTAAAGCAGAAATAGTGACATGGAGACTAGAGGGTGGACTGGAGCAAGATTTAGGAGGTTGACTCAGTAAGATTAAGAGACCTGCTATATGGAAGAAGAAATCGTGAAGAAGGAGCCAAGTTTTGGGGTCTCTTACTAACAGAAACAAGAAAGACCTAACGTTTATTAAAGCCCTAAGAGAGATAATAATGAGTTCAGCTGGCCAAACTGAGATTAAGATGAGGGCAAATTTTCTAGAGAGATGTTCAGGAGGGAATGTGAGCTTAGAGATCAAGAAAGAGGTAAAGAGTACACATGTGTAGTGTATTGCTACTCCTTGAACAAATACCCACTGAGGATATAGCAGTATGTAAAAGAGACATCCCCCATAAAAAAAAAAAAAATCCCTGTTTTATAGATTCTAGATTTCTCATAGATCTCATAGATTTCAGCTCCTTGAAGTTAAGGAGCAGTTACACTTATACGGTCCTAAAATGACATTCAGCCCTTTGAAGGCAACCACAGGGCTGATGTGGCCCCCGGTGAAAATGAGTTTGACACTCCTGTCATAGAACTTACATTCTAGAGAAAATAACTAATAATAATGATGGTGATAGGCATTAAGAAAAGGAATAAAGCACAAGAAAAACAACAGAAAATATGCATGGTTGACCTAACTCCCTCTTACCCCACGCCCACCCCACGCTTTCTTCCCCCCTTCCTTCCCTCAGGCACTTCCCGGTACCTATGCTTCCTCTCTCCTAAACTCCAAGGGCTCTCCTTCTGCCTCTGTAACTTGCTTTCTGAGTCCATACAGCCCAGCTGGCTCACTTCCTCTACCTCAGGGGAAAAGATAAAAGTAAGTATCCATGGTTGAAATTTATAAAGGATAGCCAGGGAAAGGTGACATCTGAGTAAAGACCTTAAGGAAGTGAGGAAATGAGTAGTCCTGTTGCTATAGAAGAAGAAAATGCCAGGCCAAGGCAAGGAAACAGTAAGTATAAAGACCCTGTGGTGGAAGCTTCCCTTCTATATTCTAGGAAAAGGAAGCAGCCCAGTACTCATGACTGGAGTGGAGTGAGTAAAGAGAATAATAGAAGATGAAGTCAGAGAGGTAACAAGAGGCTATATCACATAGTATCTTGTAGATCATTTTAAGGACTTCAGCTTTAACTCTAAGTGAGTTGAAAGCCACTGGCAAGTTATGAGCAGAGAAGGAAAATGATCTAACTTTTTAGCAGGTTCACTATAGCTACTATACTGATCAAGAAGGGCAAGAGTGGAAAGTCCTTAGTGGTTAATGCAGTAATCCAGGCTGGAAATGATTTGAAATGGTTAGGTTCTTGGCACATTTTGAAGGCAGACCATAGGAATTAGCTCACAAATTAGTTGCATGATGGAGGAAATGAGAAAACTCAGGATGACTTTAAGGTTTTTGACCTGAGTCAAATTCTTGCAAGTTTGGCTAGAAGAATGGAAATTTAGGTTAATTAAAACTTCTGAGGATAGGACCCTTTAGAACACTGACAAATAGGGCATGGAAAGAGGAAGCAGAGGAAGAAATAGAAAAGTAGTAGCCAGAGAAGCAGAAAAGGAGTCAGAAGACTATGGTGCCATGGTGGATTAGGAAGGAAAAACCTTTGGATGGCCTGTGCCTCTCCTTTCCAAAGCCCTAACTCCCTGAGTCCAGAGACAAGCCTCCCCCATCAGACAGGAACTTCCTGAGATTCCCTATCAGCCTAAATCTCCCAATCCAGTGATATGTCTTTTTTTTCTTTTTTGCCTTTTTGTTTTAAGTGTGAACCATGTTACTCACCATCTACTCCTGGGCTAGCCTGCTATGTGCAACCCAGCCACCATGGAGGTAACACATCCTTAAAAAATGGGAGGAAAAAGAGGGGGAAAAAAGAAATGGAAAGGAATTGGGGACATTACCTGGAAAAACAAATACTTCTTCACCTTCCTAAGAGTGACTCATACTTGTCAGTTCCCAGGTATAAATCCCAGTAGTAACTCAACATGTGGCCAGAAAAGGCTGGATGGGATGCCAGTCCTCTACTACCCCTGCCCTGCGTCTGGCCCACCTCAGTGCAACTGACATTGGTCTAGAAACAGCATTTCAGGCCACAGAACACCAGCTCACAATCCTCCCTCTTTTTTGTACTCTTTCTCCCTCCTCGTACACTACTAGACTTTTGCAGAATCTAGGCGCAGAGGCGGGAAAGATAGATAACTAGCTCTACAATCCTTCATTCATGTAGCCATCCAGCATTAACTAAGTTCTACCATGTGTCGGGCACCATGGGTCTACCAACATGCTCTGAAGGAGGGAATTGGACAGTTTAGTTATACAGAGAATGATGGTATCTGGCGGATAATCATCTGAGTTTCCTACGTAACACATTCCATGCCTAAGGAGTACAGGAGATAGAGTGTTTAGGTGGACTTGAGAAATCAAGGAAGATTTCATGGAGAATGGAAGCATTTAACTTAGGCCTTAAAGAACAAATTGAGGGTGCCCAAAGCAATTAGGACAAAGCAGTTTGAGCAAAGACATGTATGGAGGACAGTTCTAGGAAAATTAAGAATCAGTAAGTAGGGCAAAGGGTATATGTAGGAGAACAGAGGAAGACAAAATTAGAGAGACCGACAGGGAAGAGGTTTGACTTGGATTTAACAGTTCAAAGGCTGTAAATAAAGTCATTGGCATCTTTTCTCCTGTGAAATCCAAGAGAAAAGTCAGGATGAATCCTGAGAACCGTGGAGGTCAGGTTGAAACCCTTTATCCTTCCTCATAAGCTCAAGATTACTATTAAGGACTCAGATCTCTGGATCACCTCTGAGGTTCCTTCTGATCCTGAGATCTATGTGATAACCATCATAAGAAGATGCAATTGTCCTGATGACATAAAGATGATTTCAATTTCCAAAAGCATGAAAATATAAATGCAACAACAACAACGCTAAAATGTTAGGAAAAAACAGATGGTGTGTTGTAGAATTGAGCAATGGAAACCTGAATAATTTTGTTAACCAATATCACCTCCAAGAAATTCAATAAAAAATAAATGTTAGAAAAGAGTATAGAATTTTTTTTGAGTCATGGGTGGGAAAAACTTTCTAATCATGACACCAAATATAGAAGTCATAAAGGAAATGGTTGACAGATTTTTTGTTTGTTTGTTCGTTTGACAGATTCGATGTTGGCCAAAGACCCCATGCACAAAGTGAAAAGATAACCCGGAAAAAGTATTTGTGACCTATATATCAGAAAAGCATTAATTTTCCCAAAAAGAGCCCCTGCAAATCAATAAGAAAAACAAAATGATTCAATAGAAAAATACAGACGTAAATTCTTCAAGAGGCAGTTTACTAAAGAAGAAACACAAATAGCTAGTGAACAAAATAGCTGCTAAAAAAATGTTGAACATCACTGATAATTTTTAAAAATGAAACAAGACCCCATTTTTCACCTCACAAAATGGCAACAGCTAAAAAGGATTAATTATATCCAATGCTGGCACAGATGGAGGAAAAAAGCATTCTTATACCCTGTTGATGGCAGTATAAATTGGTGAAACCTTTTTGTAGAGAAATTTGGCAGTGACTATCACAATATTTTGTGAAGTAAAAAAACAAGTTGCAGAGTAATGCCTATTGTATTCATTTTTACAGAAAGAAAACAACTACATAGATAGATGTATGTATATATATATATGCATAAAAGAATAAACACCAAACTATTAGTTTTGGCTCTGGAGAGAACAAGGCTTGGGACCAAGAAAGGAGGGGAACTATAAACCATGTAGAAGATGGCAGCCACTGCTGGAAAAAAAATCCACAGTCATATGAAAGAGGAAGCACTACCTGAATTCCCTCTCTTCCATCCTTCAATCTCCTGCCCATGCCTCCCATTGACTGAATTTAGTTAGTATCCAGTTGGCAAAGAAGCTGGGAAATAGTAATAGTTTTCAAGAAAAAGAAGAGAGAATGGGTGTGAAAACAAATATGTTATTGGGTTGTTCATGGTGTCAATGAAAGAGATGGAGAACCAGTATGAAAAACAAGAAAGGCCCTGGCTGGATAGCTCAGTTGGTTAGAGCATCATCCCAATATGCCAAGGTTGTGGGTTCAATCCCTGGTCAGGGGTACGTGTAAGAATCAACCAATTAATGCGTAAGTGAAACAACAAATCAATGTTTCTCTATCTCCCTTTTATTTTATTTATTTATTTATTTATTGTTTATGCTATTACAATCATCCCAATTTTCCTCCCTTCACCCCTTTGCACCTCTCCTGTTCCCTGCTTCCACAGTCATTCTCCACACCATTGTTTATGGCCATGTCTCTTTCCCTCTAAAAAAAAATCAGTGAAAAATGGTTAATATGGCAATTTTTTTTAAATAAAGAAAAACAGTGGAAAACCTACTTTTAAAAAAGAAACATAAAACAAAGACAAGAAAATTTAGTAAAAAAAGCACAGCAGGAAACTTAGTAAGGGTCATCCTGGAAGAGTAAAAGCCAATTAGTCAATAGTAAATAGTAGCTCAGTGGATTGAGTGTGGGCCTGTGAACCAGAGGTTGCTGGCCCAGTCTAGGGCACATGCCTGGGTTGCAGGCCAGGTTCCCAGTAGTGGGGCACGTGAGAGGCAACCACACATTGATGTTTCTCTCCCTTTCTTTCTCCTTCCTTTTCCCTCTCTCTAAAAATAAATAAATAAAATCTTTTCAAAAATAGTAAAACATAATTAATTTTATTTTTACAGTGGTATGGGTAGACTATCCTGGCACTGAGCTGAAAGAGCCCTGTCCCTAGTAATTTACTGAGTTAATATACTGAGGTCTGCTATACACCTTGTGCTGCAATGGAAACAAACATTAAATAAGACATTAGTAATCAAGAACCTTAGGATGAAGACAAACACATAAACAGACAATTACAATGGAGTTGAATAATCTCAGTGAGCTCCAGGACAAGGCCAGCCATTACACTAAACTGTGCCTTTGTGCAAGATAGAAAAAGGCACCCTCTATGTTTAGATGCAATGCCAAGGTGTACAGTTTGGCAAATTGAGTGCAACAGGTTTTCAGCCCTCTTGACACCCCTCAGCTGAGCACTTCTGTGCAAAGCACAAAGTACACATCCATACATGGCTGCCCTGCTTGAGGAGGTGGAGACTGGCAGCTATGGAAGCAGAGTAGAAGTAGCCTATGGGGATGTGCATCTGTGCAGCAAGAGCCTAGCCTCCTAACTGAGAACGTCATTAAAACCTTAATGACTTCATTTTCTTCTGGTGCTATGACAAGGAGTTGGCAAAAAGAACCCCCAGAAATTTGGAAAGACTCCTTCAGAAAGAAAAACTGACAGATGGTGTTTACAGTACTGCTTTGATTCTTCCATCAGAGTGAATGCCAGATGTTTTCTTCTGGTTTCCAAGGTAGTATGTAAGATGTAAAAGCCCTTTGCCCAAAGATAATGAAACACTGAAATACAGAGTTAAGCGTGAATACATAGGCAAGGAAATCTGTGCCAGGTCAGCAAAGTTTGGTCCGTTCCTATTGTGAATGAATCTAAGGCTTATTGCTATCATTCTAGTCTTTCTTGTTCATTTGTTTTATAGAGATAGGGGATAGGAGGGGAAAAGAGAGGGAGAGAAACATTGATTGATTGATTGATTGATTGATTGATTGATTAACTGCCTCCAAACTGCAACCCAGGCATGTGACCAAACTGGGAATCTAACTGGCATCCTTTTACCTTGTGAGACAACACCCAACCAACTGAACCACAACAGCCAGGGCTCTAGTCTTTTCTTTAAGTCCTGTAATAGCATCAGTGGATTTATCCAGCCACATGACACAATTATATGCAGCCGTTAAAAATAATGTTATAAAAGGCAAAATTATAGACATCGTAAGTGGTTGCTAGTGGTTGGGGAAGAGGGACAAACAGATGAGATACAGAGCATTTTTAGGGCAGTAAAACTATTCTTTATGATATTGTAACAGTGAATACATGATATTACGCATTTGTCAAAATCCATAGAACTGTACAACACAAAGAGTGACCTTAATGTAAACTCTGGACTTTAGCTAATAATAATGTATTAATATTAAGTCATCAATTATAATATTAAATATACTACATTAATACAAGATGTTACTAACAAGGGAAACTATGGGGGGGCTAAGAGAATACAGGAACTCTCTGTACTATCTGCTCAATTATTTTTCCTGTAAATCTAAACTGTTCTAAAAAATAAAGTCTTAAAATAGGATGTTATAGAAGATGTAAATGTAAAACAATGCTTATATAACATGGCTAAGTTTAAAAACAGTTACTAACAATATACAGAAGATAGTCTCATTTTCGTAAAATTATACACAACAATAAAATTTTGAATTTGAAATTAGAAAAGTATATGCCAAAATAGTTACACTGGTTAACTCTTCCTGGAAAGATTATGGGTAATTTCTAATTCCTTCTTTTTGCTTCTTTATTTAAAAATTCTTTTAAGCATTTTTTATTACTCAAAACGCATGAATACTTTCTCAGTGTAAATGATTCAAACAATAGGAAGTGAGGACTTCTGGCCAAGATGGAGACGTAGGTAGATATGCTTTGCTTGCTTGTACAACCAAAAGAAGAACAACAACAAATTTAAAAACAAAAACAATCAAAACTGCCAAAAAATTGAACTGTATGGGAGTCTGTCAACCAAAGAGTTAAAGAAGAAACATTCATCCAGACTGGTAGGAGGGACTTGGAAATGGGCAGCCAGGGTGGAGTGGATGCAGGGTAAGGTGGTGGACTGTGTAGTCCCACATTCACATGCAAATAAACCAGAAGGAAAAACTGGGAAGTGAGATGGACAGCTCATGCAACCCAAGGTTCCAGTACAGGAAACTAAAGCCTCAAAACCTCTGGCTGTAAAAATCTGTGGGTGTTGCGGCAGACAGAGAAACTCCCAGCCTCATAGGAGAGTTTATTGTAGAGACCCACGGGGTCCAAGAACATACACAAGCCCACACAATCACCCACCTGGGAATTAGCACCAGAAGGACCCAATTTGTTTGTAGGGAGGGAGGGACGTGACTGAAAGCAGGCAAGAGCCAAGCATGTGGCATTGTTCCCTCTCTAACCCCTCCCCCACATACAACACCACAAAGCATCAAAGTGGGTTGTGCCACCCTGGCAAATACCTAAGGCTCCGCCCTTTACAATGTAACAGGTGTACTAGGATAAAAAATATGGCCCAAATGAAAGAACAGATCAAAACTCCAGAAAAAGAACTAAGCCACAAGGAGATAACCAACATATCATTTTCAGAATTCAAAACACTGGTAATCAGAATGCTCAAAGAAATAATAGAACATGTACGCAAAATAGAGGAAGAAGTGAAGGCTATGAAAAGTGAAATAAAGAAAAATATACAGGGAACCAACAGTGAAGAGAAGGAAACCAGGACTCAGATCAAAGATTTGGGACAGAAGGAAGAAGTAAACATTCAGCCAGAACAGAATGAAAAAACAAGAATACAAAAAAATGAGGAGAGGCTTAGGAACCTCTGGGACAACTTTAAACATTCCAACATCTAAATCATAGGGGTGCTAGAAGGAGAAGAGGGAGAACAAGAAATTGAAAACTTATTTGAAAAAAAAAGTGAAGGAAAACATCCCAATCTGGCAAAGGAAATAGACTTTCAGGAAGTCCAGGAAATTCACAGAGTCCCAAAGAATTTGGACCCAAAGAAGCACACACTTAGGCATATCATAATTATATTACCCAAGATTAAAGATAAGGAGAGAATCTTCAAAGCAGCAAGAGAAAAGGAGACAGTTAACTACAAAGGAGTTCCCATAAGACTGTCAGCTGATTTCTCAGAAGAAACCCTGCAGGCAAGAAGGGGCTGGAAAGAACTATTCAAAGTCATGAAAGGCAAGGACCTACACCCAAGATTACTCTATCTGGCAAAGCTATCATTTACAATGGAAGGGCAGATAAAGTACTTCCTGGACAAGGTCAAGTTAAAGGAGTTCGTCATTACCAAGCCCTTATTATATGAAATGTTAAAGGGGCTTATATAAAAAAAAGAAGATCAAAACTATGGGACTTCTGGCCAAGATGGAGTTGTAGGTAGATACATGTTGCCCCCTTGTACAACTAAAAGAAAGACAACAAAAAATTTAAAATAAAAAAATAACCAGAACTGCCAAAAAATCAAACTGTATGGAAGTCTGACAACCAAAGAGATAAAGAAGAAACATTCACCCAGACCGATAGGAGGAGTGGAGACAGGCAGCAGGCGTGGAGAGGACTCGTGACAAGTGGTGGCTGGAGGACCAGGTCAGGCAAGGCAGCGGCTGGTGAACTGGGTGAGGAGGCAGCTAGTGGAGCGGGTGGTCCCACATTTGCATGTCGATGAACCAGGAGGGACAGCTGGGAAGCAAGATAGACCATGCAACCAAGGGTTCCAGTTCAGGGCAATAAAACCTCAACCCCTCTGACTAAAAAAACCTGTGGGGGTTGTGGCAGCAGGAGAAACTCCCAGCCTCACAGGAGAATTCACTGGAGAGACCCACAGCGTCCTAGAATGTACACAAGCCCACACACCTGGGAATTGGCACCAGAAGGGCCAATTTGTTTGTGGGTGGCAGGGGAAGTGACTGGAAACCTGGGAGAGCTGAGCAAGCGGCACTGTTCCCTCTTGGACCCTCCCCCACATACAGCACCACAGCACAGCAATGTGGGTTGCCCTGCCCTGGCAAATACCTAGGACCCCACACCTTACTAAGTAACAGATGCACTGAGACAAAAAAATATGACTCAAATGAAAGAACAGATCAAAACTTCAGAAAAAAATACAACTAAGTGATGAAGACATAGCCCACCTCTCAGATGAACCAGATGCTCAGGTTCATCATCACCAAGCCCTTATTATATGAAATGTTAAAGGGACTTATCTAAGAAAAAGAAGATCAAAAATACGAACAGTAAAATGACAACAAACGCACAAGTATCAACAACTGAACCTAAAAAAAAAAAAACCCAAAACGAACTAAGCAAACAACTAGATCAGGAACAGATTCACAGAAATAGAGATCACATGGAGGGTTATCAGGGGGGAAGGGAAGGGGCTGAATGGGGGAAAAGGTACAGGGAATAAGAAACACAACTGGCAAGTACAAATAGATAGGGGGAGGTTAAGAATAGTATAGAAATGGAGAAGCCAAAGAACTTATATGTACAATCCATGAAATGAACTAAGCAGGGGAATGCTGATGGGAGGAGATTGCAGGGCAGAGGGGCATAAGAGAGGAAAAATGAGACAACTATAATAGCATAATCAATAAAATATACTTAAAAAAACAATGGGAAATATATTTTAGTACATTGTGATATGCTTCCCAGACCTCCACAGTTTTCTTTTTAAAGATTTTATTTATTTATTTTTATTAAGAGGGGAAGGGAAGGAGAAAAACAGGGAGAGAAATATCGATGTGTGAGAGAAACGTCAACTGGTTGCCTCTCGCACACCCCCAACTGGGGACCTGGCCCACAACCCAGGCATGGGCCCCAACTGGGAATGGAACCAGCAACTTTTCAGTTCACAGGCCAGCTCAGTCCACTGAGCCACACCAGCCAGGGCAGCCACACCAGCCAGGGCTTCACCCTTGTTCTTTTTTTTTTTTTTTTTTAACTAAGGTAAAGATGGCCAATCTATCAAACAAAAGAAATCAAGGTTAGAAGATGAAGGGGCTGAGTCATGATGCGTTGCCCAGTTTCTGGGCCAGAACCAGTTTTCAGACCTAGAATCCAATGACTGAAGGACAGGCCATGTCTCCAGAGGAAGTACCCTGCAACACCATGGCAAGTATATATGGCAGCGATAGCGCCAATCCTTCCACAAAGGCATTCACTACCACTTGGACAGACATACACAGGGGACAGGGGAATATTATCCAAGCAATTGGAGGACTGTTAGACACAGAGCCTGAGATGAAATTGATACTAGGGGACCCAAAACATCATCAGGGGTCTCTTGTTAGAGTGGTGGCATACGGAGACCAAGTAATAAATGGAGTCCTGGCCTAGGTTCAGTTCACAATTAATCCACTGTGTGCACACACACACCCAGTGGTAATTACCCCAATTCTCAAATGAATAAACAAAATTGACATGCTTGGTAGTTAACAGAATTACAACATTAGTCCCATAACCTGTAAAATAAAACTATAGTAACAGAAAGGCCAAATAGAAGCCTCTGAAACATCCTCTTAAACCAGGCGAAATAGCAATAAAAAACATTACCTCTTATGGGAAACAGTGGCAATCGGTGACACTCTTAAATATTTAAAGGATATGAAGATAGTGGTCCCTATCATGTTTGCATTTGATTCATCGGGGAATTATTCATCTTTTGACAAACCACCCTAGGCCATGGTAGAGCTGAAGTGCCTGACCATAAAACATCAACCACACTGACAAAACAACCCATCACATGCTTGGTTTGTAAGGCCCATCGAATCTTAAAGTCACGTGGGCCCAGAAGCAATCTGCCACAAGACGGATATGGTACATTCAAGTTTAGACCCAAACAGGGCCAGATAATACAAATATGCTGCATGAGCAGGTGGCAAGACCCCCAAGTCATTCACTGCTGTAACATTGGCACCTCTCATTCAGCTTATATCTGTTGTCATATATGCCTTTATGACCCAGATGACAGAGGAAGTTAGTTTGGTAGGTGAGTACAAGCAGAAAATGCTGTAGTTTCCTCGCATAGCGGTGGTCCTGAAAGACAGTGGTGAAAATAAATCCTCCCCATCAGTGAACTTGGGCAGGTGCAGTATCTACTTTTGATGGAAACAGAAGTGGTCTGAGGTTAGATATATTCAGAATTGTAAACAGTGGTGAGTGAACTGGTTGGTTAGAGACCGTGAATGAGAAAGACTGGAAAAGCAAGAATAAGAAGGCCTAAGGAAGAGGCATGAAGTATGAAGATCTTTGTATCACATGTGTATTAGTTTGCTAGGGCTGTGCCGTAACAAAGTGCTACTGACTGGGTGGCTTAAACAACAAATTTATTTTCTCATCTCCGGGCTAGAAGTCCAAGATCAAGGTGTCTGTAGTTGCGGTTCCTTCTGAGGCCTCTGGCCTTGGCTTGGAGATGGCTGCTTCCTGAGCAGGTCCTCACACAGTCTCTCCTCTGTGTGCACACATCTCTGGTGTCTCTTTGTGTTTCCAAATGTTCTCTTCGCACAACATTAGGTTAGGGTCCTCCCTAACAACCTCATTGTAAACGTAATCACCTCTTTAAAGGTCTATTTCCGTATACAGTCACATTCTGTGGTACTGTAATACGTTAGCGCTCAAACATAAATTTGTGGGGCAGGAGGACACAGTTCAGTTCACAATATGTGATATCATATTGTAATATTGATATCACAATATGCATACCTGAGACTCCACTACAGAAGAAGCATTACGCAACCAAGAAAATGACTCGGCCAATTGATAACAGTAAGCCTCTGTCACTGACCACCCCAGGGCAGGAACAGTGGACACATAAAGTAGCCATAGTGGCAGTAATGGAGGCTTTTCATGAGTCCAACAGCATAGTCCAACAGCATAGATTCCCATGCACTAAGGCTTCTCTATTTCCCCAAATTGCCTATCAAAGCGATTTAATCTATTTATCAGGGAACCAAAGTGTACAGAGGTATCTGTTTGCTGCACTCTTACCAACATTTTAGTTTTTATTGTTGTTTAAGTACAATTGTCTCCATTTTCACCCACATGTTAAATTACCAATCTTTTCAATTTTGTGAGAATGATAAATGGTCTTTAACTGGAGTTTAATTTGCATTTCCTTGTGTTGTATATTTCTTTGTAGGGGTTCAGAGCAGGCCTTCCCCAGCCCTGACTGATGTGGCTCAGTAGATTGGGCATTGTCCCACAGATCAAAAGATCACTGATTCAATTCCTGGTCAGGGCACACACCTGGGTTGAGGGCCAGGTTCCTGGCCGTGGATGTGGGAGAGTCAACCGATTGATATTTCTCTCCCTCTCTTCCTCCTTTCCCCTCCTGAAAATAAATAAAGTCTTTTAAAAAAGAAAAAAAGAACATCCCTCCCCAAAATGTGCCTAAGAAAATGTACCACTTTGGCGTGTGAATTATTTGGAGCTGAAGGTAATCAAGTCCCTGTGGGCTCAGGAGAAACAGTACCATTCCCTCGAAGAATTCAAATTTGGGGTCTTGTTCACAATAAGAGTTATCACCAGAAATAACTTTTTTGTTTTTAAAGATTTTACTTATTTATTTTTAGAGAGAGGGGAAGGGAGGGAGGAAGAGAGGGAGAGAAACGTCAACATGGATTGGTTGCCTCCCGTACACATGTCATGACCACGGACCGAACCTGCAACCCAGGCATGTGCTCTGACCAGGAATCAAACTAGCGACCTTTCACTTTGTGGGACGAAACCTAACCAACTGAGCCACACCAGTCAGGCCCAGAAATATCTTTTTTAAATCTGTCTATATGGCAGGGCAAACTACTAATTACTGAACATCTTGCTCTTCTTATCATCCTGCAATGACTTTTCCCCCTTCTGAAGACCCAAGGCTTCTTACCTCATCCTTAGCTCAAATGTCATATGTAACTCATTTCCTATTTCTGTCTTTGAACCTCTCATATATGTGAGGTTCCTGTAAAAAGGTATGTAATTAAATTTGGTTATTTTAACCTGTCTCATGTCGATTTAATTATTAGCCAGCTGAAAGAAACTTTAAAGGGAGAGGAAAGTTTCTTCTGCCCCCACACTTGCATTTATTAACAATTTGTGAATTGCTTGCTATTACTTCTGCCCATTTTACTACTGGGTTGTTTCCCTTTTTCTTATGGATTTGTAAGAGCTGTCATATATTCTATCCATTAATTGTATGTTAAATGTATTAGAAATGTCATTTGCCATTTAAGTTTTGTGATGTATGTGTTTTCCCTTTCTTTTTCACTCCAAGGCAGTTAAATTGATGAGTTAAAGATAATCAAAAAGGAGATTATAAGTTTCCATAAGTGGAATAAATGTTACTGGACTTGCCTTCTGATGATAAATAATAAGAAGACTAGATAAAATATATGAAACAACTGTTTTCAGATACTACACTAATGAGCAGTGTAGAACCATGAACCCTGAAAGGAAAGAAAAACAGAAAAGATGAGTTCAACAACACTTTGGAATTCTACCTAGAGTCATCTTCCAGACTTCAGCTCAGGGTGGGGGAACGCTAGCAGAACACAGCAGTTTTGTTGAGTTGAGGAGGCAGAGATCAACTTTGAGGAGACTGAGACAGCTGCAGAGCAGAATGCCAGAGAAGAAAGCGCTACGTGGGAAAAAAAGAACCAGAAATATGCATAGGAGTCCTACTGAGTCTGAGGCTGAATACTAAGCCACATGTAAATCGAGTGAAACTCCATAAGACTGGTGAAAGAACTTGTCAAAGATAAACAAAGCTGGACACTAAAATGGTAAAGACATATTTTAATTGGTAATATACTACTGCAATAAAGAAGATAGTCCGAGATGAACCAAACTCAGCTTCGACTGATGCAGAGGTGATGGGGCATATTAAAGAGAGAACGAGGGAGCGAGTAAACAGGGGGAAGAAGGGGGCCGGAGCAAAGTCAGGGGACTGATCAATTACAAAAGGTTTGGTCAGTGTAGAATGCCAATTAAGCCAACTCTGTCTTTTAGCTAGCAGTTATCTAAGTTAGAATTCTATCTTTCCAAAGAGACTGAAAGAGGAAGCCCTATCCTTGCTGATGATTATGTTTCAGAGAAATAGCTTTCAGGTCCTTGAGAAAGGCACTTTGGAGTTATAAGAGATATGGGTCAATCTCAAAGGGACAGAAGAAAGATTCAAAATTGTAAGCCCTTTTTAGTCAACACTCTAGGAAATGGTAGTCAGGGGCCTATTGTCAGGTGTTCAATAGAACAAATAATAAATTCTTTCGGCAGCCTTGAGCTCTCTTAGGCAAGTGCTTTAAAGGGAGTTAGGTGGCATTATCCTAGGAATGCAGCCTTGAGCTGTAAGAAACCATGTTAGTGTAGAAGACTTTTAAAGAGATTTTATTTATTTATTTTTAGAGAGGGGAAGAGAGGAAAAGAAACGTTGATGTGAGAGAGAAACATCGATTGGTTGCCTCTCCTGTACATCCTGACCAGGAATAAACCCACCACCCAGGCATGTGCCCTGACGCAGAATCCAACTGGCAACCTTTCACTTTGCGGGTCGATGGCTCAACAAACTGAGCCACACTGGTCAGGGCAGTGCTCAAGACTTTTAATGTGAGGGAAGGAGGCTGGACAAAATAAGTTTTGCTGAGACCCCATATTTAAATACATTAAAATGAATGGAAGGGAAAAAAAGTGTTGAAGGAAGAGTATAGGTCAGTGCAGTTTAATATAGTTAGCCCTATAAGCTCAAGCAGACAAAAAAATAGATGTAAAATTTAAATGGTACCAAATTATAGCTGTTATTGTCTTAGATTCATTTAATATTTATTTTATTTTATTTTACTTCTGCATGCCTGGATTGTGCATGTCTGGGTTGCAGGCCAGGTCCCTGGTTGGGGGTGTTCAAGAGGCAACTGATATCTCTTGCACATTAATGTTTCTCTCCCTCTCTCCCTCCCTTCCCCTCTCTCTAAAAGTAAGTAAATACAAATGTTTTTTAAAAGATGTTGATAAGAAAAACTGGCAACTTTCTTCATTTTCTATTCCTCTTGGTTCATGTTTTGCTCTATTTTATTTCTTCCCCATATTCTTGGAACAGTAGGAAGGAATAGATGAAATAAAGTTCAGGAAAAATTGCTGCCCAATGGCAGAAAAAAATGGAATCTGGAAAATCCAATTTTGCTCATGATATTTCATTATAGGGAATACATTATTTTAACCAGATCAATATAATATCATTACTAAAATTGTTCTATCATGTCATTAACCTGCATTTAAGTATAGAAAAAAGATTGCCATGCTCACGCTGATGACTCAGGCTTCAGCTTAAGTCAGGTCTGCAAAAGGGAGATAAAGACGCGAAAGTCGTCATGGAGCGGGGAAAATACTCCTTCAGCCAGAGTAGGTTTCCACCCAGATGCAGTACTTGGATATTGATTGGTGGTCAAGAGTGGGCTGATGTCAAATGGTACTCTGATGTTTGCCAGTCCCCAGAGTATCAGGGAGCAGCTGGGAAGGGAGGATTTCTGCCTAGACCTCCATGTCCCAGCCCTACTCTCAGCCAAAAGTGATCCCATTAGCCAGATGGTAATGGATGGGGAGTGGAAGTCTGGAGAAAGGGAGAACTAGCCAGATTAGCATGTGGTTCCTCCATCAGAACAGGGACTCATGAGTCAAAGTGAGGCACAGATGGTTTTCTGAAACCGGAAATGCCAGCATTCATGCTGCCTGTCACTACCAGAACCAAGTAGAGACAAGGATTGAATCTTTATGGGTGCTTCATTCAGATGGCCAGCGATCTGAGAAGGTGGCAGGTTATGTACCCTGAAGACCACCGTCTTACATTTCATTTCAAGCCAATGTTTTTCATAAGGAGAAAAAAAAAGTTTAGGTAAGGAGTTTGGAATTCAGGAAAAAAGTTAATCAGATAAAAGCCGCAGTCCAGCAATTTTCCTAGCATTTTTTCATCTGCTGACCGGTGACTCTTTATCTGTGTCCTGGGCAGCAGACATCTCTTCCTAGAACACATGGCTCAAATACCACCTTGATTGCTTGCAGTCCTCCTGGGGCACAAAGGTTGAATTGCTTATGATCTCCTGGAGTCAAGGTGAGTCATACCTTCAGTTCCTGAAACAATGGCTTTGTACATGCATAATTACTAAGCTTATTAACTATAACTTAAAACTAAAAATTTTCCAACTCTGAGTTCCCCCATTACTTCTAAGTAATTGGAGAAATCCCCAGCATTTTTAATCCCTGTACATAAACAAAGCAACAAACAACAAGTGTTGGAGACAACGTGGAGAAAAGGGGACCCTAGTACGCTGTTGGTGGGATCGCAGACTGGTACAACCACTATGGAAAACAGTATGGAATTTTCTCAGAAAACTAAAAGTGGATCTGCCTTTCGACCCAGCAATTACACTACTAGGATTATACCCTAAGAACCCAGAAACACCAATCCAGAAGAACCTATGCACCCCAATGTTCATAGCAGCACAATTTACAATAGCCAAGTGCTGGAAGCAACCTAGGTGCCCATCAGGAAATGAATGGATCAAAAAACTATGGTACATTTACACAATGGAATTCTATGCGGCAGAAAGAAAGAAGGAGCTCCTACCCTATGCAACAGCATGGATGGAACTGGAGAGCATTATGCTAAGTGAAATAAGCCAGGTGGTGAAAGACAAATACCATATGATCTCACCTTTAACAGGAACCTAATCAACAAAACAAACAAGCAAGCAAAATATAACCAAAGACATTGAAATAGAAAACAGGCTGACAGTAACCAGAGGGGAGAGGGGAGGGAATTTCAGGGGAAAAGGGGAAGGGATCACAGGAACAAGTAAAAAGGACACATGGACAAAAACTAAGGGGGGTGGAAATGGGAGGGAGGTGAGGAACACTGAGGGGGTGGACTGGGATGGGAGTAAAAGACAGAAAACTGTACTTGAACAACAAAATTTAAAAAAGTATTTAAAAAATCCCTGTACAGCCAGATTGCTAAAAAAGAAAAAAAGAAAAGAAAAGAAAGGGAGGGAGGGAGGGAAAAACGTGGAAGATACGAAAGGTCCTTGCGTGGGCAAAGTGCTACATCTTGACATTCCTTCCCAGATACACTAGGGTTGCTCATCTCCCTCTTTTACAATTTCCTGAATCAGGTTTCATACTTTGCTTCTTTCTCTGGTCCATACCCCCTCCCATCTGTCTCACATATTAAGGAGAATTGGCTGAAATATGATCTATTGGCTGCAGCCAGAAATTTCTCTCCTATGCGTTCTCACTGATTATTTCAGCTGAATTCCCATTAACAGTAGGAAAAACTCCATTATTAACATACTCGGTGATGTTAAGACTTGACCTGGGAGACTGGATAGTAATTACGGCTTGATTCTGACCCCACCCTTAAGTAGTTGTGAAGGGTGAGAGAACCCTTTGTCACTAGCACTGACTGTGCACTCATAACAACAGGTGTGCAAGAGCAGGTGTAAGAGATACCTCTTGGGTCTGACCAAGGAGAGTGGCTTTACAAAGCACCAGAGGGATAAATGACTTACCAGAGCTACCTGTGCCTAGAATGACTTCCTAGAGTGTGATGGGGCTTTGTATTGATCTCCCCACTGCAGAGGGTAAAATGTCCCTAACAGTGTAATGTAAGGGAAAAACTGTTGGATTGGGTAGCAATTGATATGGTTTTCATTCTGCCTCTGCCAATAATTTGCTACGTGGCTTTTGTAAGTTGCTTTACCTCTTTGAGTTTCAAATTCCTCCTCTCTAGAATGTGGATGACACCGTCTATTTCTCAGGGTTTTTGAAAGGTTCAAGCAGAACAGTGCTGTGATAGTGTTTTAAGAAGCATAAAGGGTTATAAAATAGAATAGAGTATGAGGTTCCCAGACAGAGACTTCTGTCTCTTGGTTCTGTTTTCCTCAATGTTGATTTTATTCTTAGATAGGCTCGCTCTGTGGTATGACAAATTGATCCCAGAAGCTCCAGCCTTATATTCTTCTAGTGTAGTAACCTCAGTATTTTGAAAGCCTTATTTAATAATACCTCCAGTTTTGGCTAGGACTAGATTACAAACTGTATTATGATTCAACCCTAGTCCAATGGCTGGGACAGCCTCAGGTCTAACCACATGAATTACAATTAAAAGTAAAATTAGATTCTGTTACCAAAGGCATGGATACTAGAAAGACCAAAACAATATTACAATACCCTGTAAGGTAATGTAGAGAAACTAGAAGTTTGTTTCTTAAAAGACTTTGTTTGTTTATATTTGGAGAAAGGGGAATGGAGGGAGAAAGAGAGGAAGAGAAGCATTGATCAGTTGCCTCCCGCACACCCCCACCCAGGAACCTGGCCTGCAATCCAGGCGTGTACCCTGACCAGGAATCAAACTGGTGACTTTTCGGTTTGTGGGGCAAGGCTCAATGCCCTGAGCCACACCAGTCAGGGCAAGAAATTAGAAGTTTTGATGAAAGCGGGGAACATAAGGCATTTGTGACTGCCACGTTGAAGACTTCCTCAAAATGCCCTTTTATGGAAAGAGAGAAGGCTGCCTAGGAACAATACTGCTCCTCTATCCCCTACAAATCCTTTTGTACACAGGAAACAATACCCTCTGCCCACCGTGACCAAAGAGATGTGCCTGTCCATTGCTTGGCCAGATGCCTACTGCCTCACCGTGATCTGGGGAGAGAAGACATGGTTTCCCTCCTTAGGGCTATTTCACTGGTATCTGAATTAAGCAGGAAAAACACAAGAGATGTAAGTTTGTTAACATATCTGAAGCTAAAAATCTGGAACCAGTGACACAGGGCAAAGTGTGTGTGTATGTACACAAACATATAACTACAGAAAATGAAGGATGGATTAGAAGAGAGATGGGGAAGAAAAAAGAGACGGAAAGACAGAGTTTGGTTTTCTACATAGGTTTCATTCTTATTGCCTTTCTTCTCTTATTACTGCTTTTATTAGTTAGGATATTGACTAGATGGTGACAGAAGTATCAGTGGCTTAATCAAAGTAGTTCTGTTTCTCTTCCAGGTAAAAGTCTGAACTGATAGACCATGCAGGACTGGTCGGGGCTTTGTTCCCTGGAACTTAGTTCTGTCCAACATGTTACTCCACTCATGGTATTACACTCTGGCCACAGCGTCAAAGTTGACTCACTATTATTACACTGGGAAGAGGAAGAGAAAGTCAAGCTGCTTCCTAATAAAAGTGTGGCCTGAGAACTGCCAACAACATTTCCACTCACTTTCCTTTGGGTGAGCCAGAAGATAGTCGCATTGTCATACATAGCTGCAAAAGAGGTTAAAAATGTACTATAGCTGACTGCCAAGCATCTGGCTAAACCTAGGGGGGAATTCATTGCTTCATTACAGACAGATGGGTATATTGCAATCACACTCCTTCATCCTTTCATTTAAAGTCAGCTTCTACCCATTCTCCCTTGAAACTCTGCATCCATCAAAAATTAGCTTCTGTGATCTCTTTTAAGAGGCCATTCCTTGAAAGAAAGAAAGAAAGAAAGAAAGAAAGAAAGAAAGAAAGAAAGAAAGAAAGAAAGAAAGAAAGAAAGAAAGAGAGAAAGAAAGAAAGAAAGAAAGAGAGAAAGAAAGAAAGAAAGAAAAGAGGGAGAGAAGCTATTCCTTAACCTCTTCCTTCACTGAGCTTCCATGGTCCTTTGCATACTTTTTAAAAAAATGGACTTGAGAGAGAAATATTGATTTGTTGCTGCACTTATTTATGTATTTATTGTTTGATCTTGTATGTGCCATGACTGGAGATAGAACACATGGACCTTGGCATATCAGGATGGTGCTCTAACGGAGCTATCCAGCCGGGCCCTTTCCCAAAATTCTTATGGCCCTTAGACTGGTATTTTAGTTAGATGGGTTCCCCTACTAACCTATGAATTCCTTCAGGGAAGAAATAAAGTCCAAGTCAGATCTCTGCTGTCTACCACACTTATCACATAGCAGGGCTTAAAAAATGATTGCTGATTTAATGAACATTCTTCTCTTTTCTGAACTTTTGAGGCTAAGTTGGAAATATAATTATAATGTTGGAAAATTAGAAACCCCTAAATGGATTTCTCCTACATAACTATGTTTTTAAATTATAGTTTAACAGAGACAATCCTAAATGCCTGGAGGACTGGAATGAAGGAAGGAAGAGAAAAGAAAGAATCAGAAAAAATAAAATAAAACAAAACTCCAGGTCTTTGCTGTGATCTGTGTCGGATCACTCCTTCCATACTTAGCAAAGTTGTTTACAACTCTACCTTGACCTCTACTTCACGTGTGCTCTGAGCCGAAACATCAGCCAAAGGTGAAAGCTTATGGTCTTAGTTCTCTAAGTATGTGTCCTTCCTTTCCCAGGTATATGGCTTTCTAGACTCCCCAGTATACACAAAATCCTTTCAAAGCCTTCATGCCCCCCAAAATCTCACTTCCTAGGATTTCCTTTCAGGCTTTTGGTACATCTATTTTTGCTGCAATGTTTTTTGTTTTGTTTTGCCTAAAGAGCAGCAATTTGTTCATTTGTGTTTCAATGTTTTTAGGGAAAGTCTTCTTATATAGTCCCTCTGCCCTAATAGGGTTCCAAGTTAGGTGAAAAAAAGGGAAGCCCTTTGCATCAGTCCTTAAGAAAAACCTCAGTCAGGTCAAAAAGACAAACTCTGTTCCTTTGGAACAAGGTCTTCTAGAAACAGGTATCCACACTGAAAATATGGGTTGCCCTCTTTTTTTCTTTTTCTTCTTAACATATGAGACTGTTTATTTTATTTTTAAGGCAGTATTTATTTTATTTTTATTTATTTATTTTTCAGCTATAGTTTACATTCAATATTATTGTGTTAGTTTCAGATGTACAGCCTAGTGGTTAGAAAATTTATTACTTTAGTCCTGGCTGGTGTGGCTCAGTGGATTTAGCACCAACCTGTGAAGCAAAGGTTCACTGGTTCGATTCCCAGTCAGGGCACATGCCCGGGTTGTGGGCCAGGTCCCCAGCTGGGGGTGTGTGTCAGGCAGCCACACATTGAGGTTCCTCTTCCTCTCTTTCTCCCTTCCCTCCCCTCTCTCTAAAAATACATAAATAAAATATTTTTTAAAATTAAAAAAATAAAAAAGAAAGAAAATTACTTACATTAGCCCTGGCTGGCTGAGTAGCTTAGTTGGTTAGAACATCATCTCAATACATCACAGTTGCATGTTCAATCCCCAGTCAGATCACATACAAGAATCAACCAATGAATGCATAAATAAGAGGAACAACAAGTCTAATGTTTCTCTGTTTCTCTTTCTCTCTTCCTCTCTCTAAAACCAATCAATAAATAAAACTTTTTTTAAAGATTTTATTTATTTATCTTTAGCGGGGGAAGGGAAGGAGAGAGGGAGAGAGAATATCAATGTATGGTTGCCTCTCATGAGTCCCCTGCTGGGACCTGGCCTGCAACCCAGGCATGTGCCCTGACCAGGAATCTAACAGCAATCCTTTGGTTCGCAGGCCCACGCTCAATCCACTGAGCTACACCAGCCAGGGCTAAAGAAAACTTTTTAAAAAGATAAAAAAATATGTACTTTACAGAGTAGTCCCCTCAATGTTTTAAGTACCCACCTAGCTCCATACATAGTTATCACAATATTATTGACTGTATTCCTTATGCTGTAATCTACATCTCTGTAACTATTCTGTAACTACTAATTTGTACTTCTTAATCCCTTCACCTTTTCCACCCGGCCCCCAACCCCTATTCCCTCTGACAACTGTCAGTCTGTTCTCTGTATCTATGAGCCTGTTTCTATTTTGTTTATTTTCTTCTTTAGGTTCCACAAATAAGTGAAATCATTTGGCATTTGTCTTTCTCTATCTAACTCATTTTGTTAAGTATAATACTCTCTAGGTCCATCCATGTTGTTGCAAAAGATAAAACTTCACTATTTTTTACAGTGAAGTAGTATTCCACTGTGTATATGTACCACAGGCTTTTTATCTACTCATCTATTTATGGGTGCTTGGGTTGCTTCCATATCTTGGCTATTGTAAATAATGCATCAATGAACATAGAGGTGCATATATTCTTTCAGGATAGGTGGCCATCTTTAAGATTGCTTCGACCAAGTGAAGAGAGTGGAACAAGGGTAAGTAAAAACAACACAAAAATTTCCTATTTGTTTCAGTGACCTTTCTCCTGATTAAACATTCACTTGGTTGCTGTAAACTTTTGACTAGCTCCCAGAGTTCTGGTAAGGTTGAAACTGTTTTTGCCAGGTTTTTTCAGTGTTTCTGAGGAGGGATGGGCTTCATACACTGCCATTTTCACTGATGCCACTCCTGTCTTCCATGCCTTTTTACTATACTTTACCTCTTTGGGTTATTCCCTGGGTGACTTTGTTAGAATCACCTTCCAGTTAATTCTCTGTTTGTGTCCATTTAAGACAGTGTAACTTGTTAATTGAGATTTTTCCTCCCCAATAACTATACTTTTCCAGTTTAGGAAATCCTTCTAAGGATTCCTGATTGATTCACTTATTTTTATTTTTTAACTTTCCATTTTGAAATAATTTTTTTAGGTAGAGAGAGGAAGGGGGAGAAAGGGAGAGAGAGAGATCAATTTGTTGTTCCATCTCTTTATGCATTCATTGGTTGATTCTTATATGTGCCATGACTGGGGATCGAACTTGCAACTTTGGTGTACTGAGACAATGCTATAATCATTTTTAAATAAATTTAGATTTACAGAAGTTACAAAAGAATATGGAAGTATATTCTTTACCCCATTCATCCCAATTATATAACATGGTATATTTATCAAAACAAGAAACTATTTGATACAATGCTATTAATTTTATTCAGATTTCTCCAATTTTTCCACTAATGTCTTTTTTATGTTCAGAATCCAGTCCATGATACCATATTGCTTCCAGATGTCAAGTCTCTTTAGACTTCCTTTATTCTGTGACAGTTGCTCAGTCTTTCTTTATCTCTATGACCTTGACACTTTTGAAGAGCATTGGGCAAGTATGTTGTAGAATTCCCTCAATTTAGGTTTTCCTGATATTTTCTCATTGTTATACTAGAGATATAAATTTTGGGGAAGAATGCCATAGAGATTAAGGACCCTCCTCATCACATCACATCACATCAGGAAGTATTAATATCAATGTGAATTAATATTACTGAAGTTAACCTTGATCAGTTGGTTAGGGTGTATCCACTAGGTTTCTCTACTCTAAAGGTTATTATTTTTCTCTTCTCATACTGTATGCATTAAAAGGTAGTCACTAAATGCAGTCTAATTAAGGTAAGCTCTGGTAGCTCAGTTGGCTTGAGTGTCATTCTGATACACCAAAGCTGCAGGTTCTATCACAAGTCAGGGCATATACTAGAATAAAGTAATGAGCCCTGGCTGGTGTAGCTCAGTGGATTGAATGCAGGCCTGCAAACCAGAAGACTGTGGTTCGATTCCCAGTCAGGGCACATGCCTGGGTTGCAGGGCAGGTCCCAGCAGGGAATGCATGAGAGGCAACCATACATTGATATTTCTCTCCTTCTCTCCTTCCCATCTAAAGATAAATAAATAAAATCTTAAAAAAAGAATAAAGTAATGAATGCATAAATGAGTAGAACAACAAATCATATTTCTCTCTCAAATCAATAAATTAAACTTTAAAAAATTTATAATAAAAAAATAAAAACTGTTATCCATTAGGTAATGAAAAAGTGACTGGTTAGTCTAAGAGTTCTGGTATGAAGGCAGCTGAAGAATTTTTGGAAACTCTAGATGTGCTGATTGTGGAGGAAAATTACTTGCCAGAGAAAATATTCAGTGTGGATGAAATCTCCATATTCCGGAAACAGATGTCTGAAAGGACTTTCATCTATTAAGGAGGCCAAGTCCATACCAGGTTTCACGGCTTCTAAGGACAGGACAGCAGTCTTGCTTGGAGGCATTATTGCAGGCTACAAATTGAAACTGTTTGTGACCTGGCACAGTGAGGACCCCAGGGCCTTCAGGCATATCAGTAAGCACATGCTGCCAGTGTACTACAGGAACAGTAAGAAGTCATGGATGACCAAGCTCCTCTTCCAAGATGCTCTCCTGAATTGCTGTGCCCATGAAATGGAGATGTACTACTTGAAAAACAACATACCTTTCAAGATTTTGTATATTGTTGGTAATGCTCTTGGACATTCTCCTTTTATTGGTGATCTTTATCCCAAAATCTAAGTGGTAGTTCTGCCTCCAAATTCCACTCTTTGATCCAATCAGTGGGTAAAGGAGTTAAAGCAGCTTTTAAAGCCTCCCACCTGAGGAGGATCTTTGCCCAGGCTATTGCTGAAACCGAGGAAGACACTGATGCAATTCTGGGAGGATTACAACATCTATGACTGCATCAAGAACCTTTGCTTGAGGCATTTCCTGTTCCCGAAAGCGACCAGAGGTGATCTCCGAAGATGGTTCACTATTCACTTGATCCAGAAAACCTCACAAAATCATGCAAATCAAGAGATTCAAATCTTCATGTTCACTTTTAAGAACACTCATGAAACTGCCCATGCCATGTAAGATGTCACTTTAAAGAAGCAATGTATTCCATTCTATCGATACAGTGGTGGAGTTGGTAGGTGTGCTCAGGCCAAACAGTTTGGGCCACCAAACACAGGGTTGGTGGCCCAAAAAGAGTGCTGAGTTTTTGCTGCACATGCTTAAAAATGCAGAGAGTAACGCTGAACCCAATGGTTTAGATGTAGATTCTCTGGTCATTGAGCTCAGGTGAACAAAGCTCCCAAGATGCAGCATAGAACTTACAGAGCTCATGAGAGGATTAACCCATACATGAGCTCTCTGTGCCACATTGAGATGATCCTTACTGAAACAGAGCAGATTGTTCCTAAACCAGAAGAAGAAGTTGCACAGAAGAAAAAGATATCCCAGAAGAAATGGAAGAAACAAAAGCTTATAGCCCGGGCGTAAATTCAGCATAAAATAAATACTAATAAAAGTGAAAAAAAAAAAGGATCTTGCTGTAGCTTGGGGTGGTGTCACCAAGAAGTGTGTGAATGACATCTGGAAGAAGACACTCAAGAGGTTCATCTGTGACTTCAAAGGATTTGCCAAGCATGAGGAGGTTGCAAAAACCAACAAGGCTGTTGGAAATGGAAAGGCTGCTGAGATGGAAAACAACCCGGGTGTGGATGAAGGTGACAGTGAGGAGTTCCTAGAGGTGGTTTCTGAGGAATTGACTAATGAGGAGTTGTTGGAACTGGAACAGGAACACATAGCTGAAGAAAAGAGAAAAGGAAATCGCGGGAGAAAAAAAGAACTCCCAAGGAAATTCACAGCAGAGCATTTAGTAAAAGCTTTCACATACCTTATCAAGCTCCTTAAAAAATTGAAATCATGGACCCCAACACTGCAAGGTTTTCATTCATAAGAATGTTTATGCTACGTTATCTGCTTACGTGCAAATCTGTGATGGAGAAAGAAACAAACCAAGCAAACCCACATGGACATATTTCTGAAAAGAGTGACACTCCTCAAACAGAGCCAGAGCCAGGTCCTTCAGGAGGTGTTCCAGAAGTCGGCATTGCTACCCTAGGAGATGACAGCTCCTCGGGTGTTACTGCCCCTGAGGACCTTCCAGTGGGACAAGATGTGGAGGCGGAAGACAGTGATGTTGATGCTCCTGATGACCCTGTGTAGGTCTCGGCTATTGTGTGTTTGTGTCTTAGTTTTTAACAAAACAGTTTAAAAAGTAAAAAACAACAACATTAAAAATGTTTAAATAGGGAAAAGCTTATACAAAAATATTTTTGTTCAGCTGTACAATGTATCTATGCTAAGTGTTATTATAAGAAAATGGAAAAGTTAAAAATTTAAGTTTATAAAGTTAAAAAGTTATAATAAAACTAAGGTTATTTTATAATTGAAGAAAGAAAATGTTTTATTTTATTATTTTAATTCTTATTATTTTTTCTACAGAGAGAGGGGAAGGGAGGGAGAAAGAGAGGGAGAGAAACATCAATGTGTGGTTGTGTGTCCATGTGTCCCCTGCTGGGGACCTGGTCTGCAACCCAGGCATGTGCCCTGACTGGGAATCGAACCAGTGACCCTTCGCTTCACAGGCCCGTGCTCAATCCACTGAGCTACACTAGCCAGGGCCATTTTTTATTTTTTATACCATTTTGGGGATGTTGGCCAAAAAGTCCATTTAGTTTTTCTCCCATCTTTAATATTAAAATGGCTACACAAAAATGCATCAATTTTGGTAAGTTTTTTTTAAATGCACACTGATATGACAGCCATCACAATACAATTTAACAAAATTGTTTCAAATGACGTTAAAGACAACTAAGTGCTACTACAGCCGTCTTACACACAAAAAAGGAACTAATGTTTTGGCCAACCCAATGCTATACCTTTTATATGATTAGTTTAGATACACAAATATCATTTGTTGCAATTGCTTACAGTATTCAGTACTTTAATATGCTGTACAGGTTTTTCACTAGGAGCAATAGGCAATACAATATGACGTAGGAATGTAGTAGGCTATACCATCTAGGTTTATGTAAGTATACTCTATTACATTCACAAAACTATAGAATCACCCAGTGATGCATTTCTCAGAACGTATCTTCATTAAGTGGCCATGACTGAACTTAGGTATACTTATATAAACTGTA
>PVKM010015506.1:0-27814 GCA_004027735.1 Carollia perspicillata
GAGGTCTTCCCCAGGTGAGGCTGGGGTCACCCTGCTCCCCTGTGCAACACTGTTTGCCTTTGTGCTTTGCATACAAAAGCCTGGATGAACTTGATCATAAGCAAAATGTCACCCCTGGGGTTAGCAGAGCTAGGTGTAGGATGCTTAATTCACAGTAAGTGATATGTCTATTTATTGTTTGTTTTTATCTGGAGTGATGAGGAAAATAAAGGGTTATGGCTGGTAGTGGTGAAATACATCTCTCATGGTCCAGGGAGAGACAAATGATTCAAGCCCTACCGTCCTTTTTCCATGTCTACTATCTTTTATCTTTTTTTTTTTTTTGCTTTTTTCATGTGTGGGTAAATGCTTGCTGTTTGCCCATCTGTCACTATTTTCATTTACTTCCTGCCTTATTTGCCTTATTTTCATGTCCTTTTCGTTGTATATTTCTTTTATCAGTTAATTAATCCATTCAGCCTTTTACTGATGGTTTCTTCTGCCTAGGCCTAGGGCACCATGACTAGTGTTGTGAATGGAATGGTAAATTACAGTCTTAGCACCCAGTACAGGGAAGAGAGATATGTATTCAGATGGTTCTGATACCAAAGAAATACCACTTATTCTGAGTCCGTGTGATAACAGCGGGCATTGCTAACTGAGCGCTTGCTTGTGCCAGGCCAGGCTCTCAGCATTCATTTCATCTGGCTTCCGAACAGTAAGTAGGCAGGTTGGGTACCGGGCAGGGAGCCTGGTTCAGGTCTGTCCAGAAAGGTCTCTGGGTTTGGACACTTCGCCTCCAGACTCGGGGTTGGCCTGGACCTTCACTAGGGTCTTGTTTCTGTTTCTCTCTAGGCACAAGATGCTGGGGGATTCCTTCAGCTCAGGGCTGTGAACATTAACTTAATCTTTTTGTAAAGAACCTGTTTCTGCCAGCTCCTGGTGAGGCTTCTCGAGTGATGTCTGCCTCTGGTGGGCTGCAGCCAGGCCTGACCCACCTAGGTCCCATCTCAACTACTGTCTTCTTTCTCTCTCTTCTAGTCCTGGCCTCTGACCCCTTTGGTTTGCACCTTACCCCTTCATCCACCCCCACCCCTCCCCTGGGCTCCAGTCTTGCTCTCTTCTGAGTGTTCCCTTCCCACCTGTGAAGGAGACCACCAGTGCTGTGCTCTGGCCTGGGAAGGCCAGCCCCCAGTGCAGTGGAAGGTGGGAGTGGTGCTCGGGCCTCAGCTCTGATGCAGGTGGTCCTATTGCCTTGGGTCAGTTCCCCACCTAGGAGTGTGATGGGCTGAAATGTGTCTTCCCCAGTGTTCATGTTGAAGCCTCAGCCTCCACTGCAGCAGTATTTGGGGGTGGGGCCTCTTAGGAAGTAAGGAAAGTTAAATAAGGACATCAGGTTGGGGCCCTGATCCAATAGGCTGAGTGTCCTCATGAGAAGAGCACCAGAGAGCTGGCTCTCTTTCTGCTGTGTGAGGGCACAGCGAGAAGGCGTGCCAGACAGGAGCAGAGCCCACAGCAGGACTCAGATCACCGACCCCTTGATCTGGGATGTCTAGCCACCAAAACTCTAAGAAAATAAATTTCTATTCTTTTTTTTAATACTCAGGATATATTTATTGATTTTTAGAGAAAGAAAGAAAGGGAGGGAGGGAGGTGGGGGGCGAGAGAAAAAGGGAGAAAGGGAAGGAAGGAAGGAAGGTCAATATAAGAAACAATGATTGGTTGCCTCCCATATGTTCCTCGACCAGGGATTGAACCCACAACCTCTTGGTGTTCGGGATGACATTTCAGCCAACATAGCCACCCGGCCAGGGCAAATTTCTGTTCTTTAACACTTCGTTCAGCAGTATTTACTTATGGCAGCCAGAGCAGACTAGTGCAGTGAACTTCACTGGTCCATCACTGCAGGGGAGATGCCCCTTACAGGGTGTAGGGGGTAGACTACCTCCAGCCCCCAAGCACCCCCCATGAGGGCATCTTGCCAGCCAGGATTCTTCATGCAGGACACAGGGACCCCTCCTCTCTTCCCTAGACAGTGGGGACTGAGTGGGATGGGGACACCAGGACCTGTACCTGTGCTGTGAGAGGAGCTTGTACTTCCAGGGGAGCTTGATTGCTCTGTGATGAGGACCACACGCACATCCCTGACTCTAGGTTGCTGGCTTTCTGGAGGACTGAATGGACCTGGGACTCCTGTACTCCTTTACTCCCTGACCAGGCAAATCCACTTTGGGATGAAGTTCCTTCTAGATTGGATCTGCTTGTATCTGGATGCAAAATGAGGGTGTTGGCTGTGTAAAATGTTCTCATACAACTCAACACCAAAAAAAAAAAAAAAAATCCAATGAAAAAATGAGGACCTGCATAGACAAATGAGGACCTCCAAAGAGGTATACAAATGGCCATATGAAACGATGTTCACTGTCACTAATAGATAGACAAATGCAAACTAAAACCACAGTGAGATATCACCTTACACCTGTCGGAATGACTGTCATCAATAAATCAGCAAATAACAGGATCTGGCGAGGATGTGGAGAAAAGGGAGCCCTGGTGCACTGTTGGTGGGAATGCAGACTGGTGCAGCCACTGTGGAAAGCAGTATGGAATTCCCTCAAAGCCTAAAAGTGGAACTGCCTTTTGACCCAATGATTCCACTGCTGTGATTATACACTAAGAATCCTGAAACACCAATTCAGAAGAACCTATGTACCCCAATGTTCATAGTATCATTATTTACAACAGCTAAGATTTAAAAGCAGCCAAGTGCCCGTTAGTAGGTTAACAAGTGTTGGTACACACACACACACACACACCAGGAATATTACTGGGCCATAAAAAGGATTGAAATCTTACTATTTGCAACAGCGTGGATGGACCTACAGGGTGTTATGCTCAGTGAAATAAGTCAGTAACTTCACTTATATGTAGAATCTAAAGAATAAAATAAGTAAACAAACACAATAGAAAGAGATCCATAGACATAGAGAACAGACTGTTGCCAGAGGTGCATGGGGTTAGGGGACCATGTGGAAAAGGTGAAGGAATTAAGAAGTTCAAAGTGATACTTACAAAATAGTCATTGTCCCTGACTGATGTGGCTCAGTGGGGTGGGCATCGTCCCTGCAAATCGGAAGGTTGCTGTTTCTATTCCTGGTCAGGGCACATGTCTGGGTTACAGGTCAGGTCCCCAGTTGGGGGCATATGAGAGGCAACTGAAGGATGTTCTCTAGATGTTTCTCTCCCTCTCCTTCGCCCTCCCTCCCCCTCTCTCTAAAAATAAATAAATGTTAAAAAAAAATATGCAGCATAGGGAATACAGGGGTGGACAAAGGTAGGTTTACAGTTGGGACTAGGGGAAACAGAGTTTAGTCTTCTGTTGTTGTTTATTTTGCATAGGAACAACTGTAAACCTATTTTTGTCCACCCCTGTGTAGTTAATAATATCGCGATAACTGTGTATGGTGTAAAGTGGATACTGGGAATATCAGGGGGATCAGTTTGTAAAGTACATGATTGTATATCACTATGCTACACATTTTAAACTAATTCAAAAGGATACTGAATGTAAACTGTAATTGAAAAGTTTTTTTTAATGTTCTTAGTATTGACTTTCTTTTCATTTTTAATTGAATTTGGGTGGTTGGAAGTGGGTGGTTGAGAGGAAGGAGACCAGTTTTGAGTAAAACGAATCTCATCGGTTACGTGAATTGGAGATGAAGGTTAGAGAACAGGGACTGTTGCTGTCGTTTGTTCACAGGAACTGTGGGCCCCGGAAGCTGCTCTCCCCACAAACTGCTCTTCATCAAGTGCGTGAAGAGGAGGGGGCAGTTCCATTTGCCACCATTTCTGTCAACTCTATTTGGATTATGAACTTTCAGTCGTCGATGTTTGTGTGGGTTTCTTTTTCCCTCGGGTTTATATACTTGTCATCAAACTCTAAATTAACTTTTCTTTAACAATAGATATTCTGAAACTACTACTGCTTTACAAGTAATATAAGTAACGCATATTTTGAATATTCATCCATGTGCATATATTGTTGTGCTGTGTATTTCAGTGTTAATGTAGCTTATGTAAGGCTCGTTGGCCAAGGAAGCAGAACTTCCTGACCTTCCTCCCCAAGGTGCCTTCTCCTAGGGCTTCCTACATTTTGTTTGATTTATTTCTGTGTTCTTTAGCCATACAAAGCATACCTTTTTTTCCCTAGTTTCCTTCTATTCTCTTTCTTCTTTCGTAAAGAACTTAAATCCACTATAATTCATTGTTATTCAGCCCTCTGTGCTTTAAAACAAAGACTGTGTATTCATTGTTTTTGACAGACAAAGACTGTGATCAGGGCAATGGATCTCCTGTTGACTGCTTTGAGTTCTTTAAAAATGTATTCTAGTTGCTTTCACCTTTTCAGGATCCTAAATGGACAGAGACAATTCCTATTTAACATGCATGCTGACAGTGGTCTACGTAATGCACACTTCACCAGTGTGCCCCTCTCCTACCCCTGATGCTCCAGCTGCTCCAGGGCCTGCGCTTGGCTACCCACCTTTCTCCACTGATGACCAGGATCCTCAGCTCCCATGGGGTAATGACCAGACCAAAGTTGCTGTTGTATGTATACTTGAAACTGGTGTTTAATAACTTTTTTCCACTGAGAAAAAAGTTAACCTCTTTGTTTTGATACAAATAAGAGAGTTCTTTGCAATTGAAGAAATGTTTACCTGAGTTTTTCTGACGAAAGTGATTCTCTTGCTAGGTTAACAGTCTCATATGGGTGATAAAATGCATCTGAGAAACACATTGTGAAGTGCTTGCTGCTCATCATGCTCCCTTGTGAGCCCTGTGGTTCCTAGTTCTTGAATTTGAGATTACTCCAAATTTGGAGGGCTTTTTAACAGACTGCTGCCTCCTCCTGCCACCCCCAGCTTCAACCTCAGGAGTCTAGGGTGGGCCCCTATAATTTGCATTTGTAAGATGTCCCCTGACACTACTGCTGCGGGCTGGTCAGGGCACACATGGGGAATCACTGCCCTAGCCATCAAATAACAGAGAACAAGTTGCAGGTCATTAAATTCCCACAAGTGGCTGTTGACTTGGCTTCATGCACTGCTTTGAAGAGAAGAGAAGCATGTGAAACAGCCCTACAGGGCAGTACGTACAGTCATATGCTGAATGCAAAGGAGCAGACTGGCTTCTCTTCCAAACATCTCAATTTTTATTGCTTCTGCTATGTGAAATGTGTCCTGCTTATAGAATGTGTAGAATTAAAAGTTGATTTGTGAACTAAAAATATGGCAACCTATTTTTAAATCAGAGCCTATAAATAAACCTGCACATTTAGACATAAAAGTGAACCATTAAGAATCAGTGCTCCTGTCATTATAACTTGTTGATTGGATTACAGTTACCTGCTCTCAGGTGTGCTGAGAGCAGAGCCAATTTTTTCACTTCCTATGGCTTACAAAATTTCTTACCACCTATTTTTAGGAGATCTTGCACTGCTGACTCAAAGTGGTAACCCATTCTGAGCTCTGGCTTCTCAGTACTGTGGCTGGCAGGTATCCAAGCACTTAACACGGTGAGGTTGTCTGCCTGGGCTCTGTGCAAGGTGGTGTGCTGGTAAGTGCATCCCTGGCAGGCAGCCTGGGAGTTCAGCCACCTCCTCTTGCCATTCCACCCACTCCAGAGGAGCCACAGTTGGAGCCCCTGTTTCCTAGCCTTTTGAGAAGTGTACCAGGCTGTGCTGCATGATATCTTACCACTGAATCGGTATCTCACTGCCCCCTAGCCTGTCCTCAAACTCAGGCAAAGGTGGTCAGCACCTGGTAGGCTGCTGTTTGGCCTCTCAGCTCACCTGGGGAAGAAGGGTAACTAAGAGTGGAGCTTATCTTCAGTGGACTCAGCCTCTTTCTTTAAGGCTACTTACTCCCCATGTGGGCCTCTTGTGGCCAGATGGGGTGCACAGGCAAGACGGGTGGAGCATTTGGTCTTGTTGCTTTGACCTCTGAATTGGGTTTTGGCCGATCGACAGCCCATGCTCCATGCAGCCTGTGAGGAGACTTTCTGCCCACACCAGTTCATACACAATCAGCCAGAACTCAACCATCCTCCCTTTCACATCGGCACAGTTAGAAACCACCAGAATCACTCTGTTGTCATTAGCAATTGACAAGAATTGGACCACACTGCTTGGGTTTATCACCTCCAGCTCCAGGACACTCAGGAAAGTACCTTGAGTAGCATAACTGTGTGAGCCCTGCCCTGAAATTGAAATCCACCATTCTGTATACCTGCATTGTCTCATTTTGTTAAGTGAAGAGTTTAGAGTAGAAGATCTTTGATTCTTCCCTTCAGGATTTAAATTCTTGTACCTTGTAAGAGAATGTTGATTTCATCTGGAGAAGCCTGGAGAAGTGATGTAAATTAAAGCCACACTGATAAGAAATTTGTCCTTTTTCATCTCTTCTCCCAGTTAGCCTCTTGTACCTACCTTTCTTTCTCCTCACTGTAGAAGAATAGTGAACTGGCATGAGTTCTGAATTTCAGGATGGCTGTTCTTTGGGGCTGGCAGGATCAGGAGGGTGTGTGGAACGGGTGCTTTATGATAACAGTGTAGCGACTTCGTGTTCTCCCTCTCACAGTCCTTACCAGCTAGTGTTTCCAGCAGTTTTGTCTTTGCTACTGTCCTCAAGATGGTCTCGTTCCTTCCGTATATCAGCATGGTTTATTGCATGTTTGCATAGTACTCTGTATTAATTGGTTTTAGGTGGTAGACTTCTCTAGCGTAAGGCGCATATTTAATGGACTTATTTTATCATAGAACTGATCATAGTGACCTGTGTAAGTAAGTGCTTGATCCATTTTTATGATTTTGTGGTTTAGACTCATTAGTGCTGCACACTTTCATTGCAGCCTGTGAATTGAGAGGGCTGCATGCACTTGGACCCATGTTAGAAAGACACAGTTGCTGTTCGTGGTTGTCTTGATAGTACACTGAAGGTTTTAATTTATTTAACATGTGAATAAATTCTCAAGATTTTATCGGATGAACTGATTCTTTTTTTTTTAAAGAAAAAAGATTTTATTTATTTATTTTTAGAGAGGGAGGGAAGGAAGGAGAGAGGAAGAGAAACATTAACATGTGGTTGCTTCTTGTGTGGCCCCTACTGGGGGCCTGGCCTGCAACCCAGGCATGTACCCTGACTGGGAATCGAACCAGCAACCCTCTGGTTCTCAGGCCGGCACTCAATTCACTGAGCTACACCAGCTGGGGCTGAACTGATTATTCTTGTGTGTGTATGTGTGTGTGTTGGAGGAGGGGAGGGGAGGTGGTTCAAACTACCAAAAAACTTTAAAATTTTCTTTGAAACTATTCAGAAGCAAAGGAAGAGGCATTTGATTGTAAAGAGCAAGCTTAGGGGTATGTGAAACATATGTAGAGTTACTGTGAGGCTTTTCCCGGTCCTCCAACTCTACCTATTGGTCCCTTGATAATTGGAGAGATTTTGGAAACCTGTCCTGCCCTCACCGCTGACTAGCTGTGCCCTGGAGTTGCTTTACTAGTCTTCATGTGTAGAAGGTGGTTTGGAGCTTGGTGGTTTCTAAAGGCGCTTCAAGCTGTTACTTTTTTTTTTTTTTAATGCTGTCAATTCTCTCATGGTAAATGTGATTTCTTAAGTAACAGAATAATTTCAGCATAATGTTTTTTAAGGTAGAGAGAAGCATGGAGTAAGTCCTCATGGGTACCCATTGCTGGCTTCAATAGTTACCAATCGCAGGCCAGCCTCATTTCATCTAAAGGTCCACATTCTCCAGTGGCAGATCCCAGATATCAGTTCCTTTCACCTGTAAATACTAGAGTAAATATTTCAGCAACAATAACTCTTTAATATTATCAAATATAAGTGTTTAAATTTCCCCACCTATTTCAGAAATTTCATTTAAAATTGGGTTGTAGCCCTGGCTGGTGTAGCTCAGTGGATTGAGCACGGGCCTGTGAAGCAAAGGGTTGCCAGTTCGATTCCCAGTCAGGGCACATGCCTGGGTTGCAGGCCAGATCCCCAGTAGGGGACACATGAGAGGCAACCACACATTGATGTTTCTCTCCCACTCTTTCTCCTTCCCATCCCCTCTCTAAAAATAAATAAATAAAATATTTTAAAAAATAAAATTGGGTTGTAAAACCAGGATCCAAGTAAGGTCTGTACATTGCAGTTGGATCTGTTTATTTCTCCACTCTTACTTATTTACTTTTATTATATTATTTCCTTGTTATTTTAATTATTACTTTTTTAAATTGAGGTTGATTTCTTGGGGTAACAGGTTTCTTGTCCCTTGGGTCTCCCACAGCTGAAGTTTGCTAGCTAGATTCCATTTAACATGCTCATCTATTCCTGTGTGTCCTGTAAATTCCATTCGGATCCGGAGCTGACTCCAGTCTGACTTTCTGGCAGGATTTTCCCCTGGTGCTGCGTGTGCTGCCATCAGGAGGAGGACACAGGGGCCAGCAGCCTTGATGATCATGCCTGCTCCCATAATTCACCAGGGTTGCAAAACGGTGACATCCGAATCCTCTCCGTCCTCTTACATTCATTAGCCACATGGGAGAGAGCTCGGCTGTTGTGTCGAAGTACATCCACACAGGGACATCTTGCCCTGTTTTGGGCAGTTTTCAGAATAAATAGTTCTGGTTCCTCAGCATCCATTAGCCACCAGTGAGGCAGTTTGTTTGTTTGTTTGTAGAGAACTTGTGAGCTGATGATTTAAGATAGTGCTGAAGGAATTCCACGCCCTTGACATCCTTGTTGCTGCCCAGGTTGACCACTGCATCCAGTGCCAGCTTCCTGTGGTTGCCGCCGCCTTCTGCACCCGCTTGTGATCTGCTCGCCACGAAAGGCCAGAAGCTGCAGGACTTGAGGCTCCTTTGGTCAGTCCTCACCCTCGGGTCCCTTCAGTTGGGAAGTGGGAGTCGGGGGCCTTGGTTTGGGAGTTAGGAACTCACGTTGCTCCCGGGTTGGTCGTTCTGTCTGGGCCTTTGTAGCAGACAAAGGTAATTTTGTTTTGAGCATAATCTGTTGTAAATTCACACTGATATTTCTAATTCACAAGAGAGTTTACTTCTTTGATTTTATATTTGTACCTCTTTTATGCTGAAAATTTCTGTCTCTAGAAATATAAACATAATTACTTATTTGCTTTATTATCCTATTTTATTTATATAATATATATATAAACATTTAGAATAACTCTGCCAATATTATTAACAATTTCACTGCTAAAAATGGCTGGAGATGCTTTGTCCCTCAGGGTTTATCCCACCAGGGAAATACAGTCAAAGTGCTGTGTTTCGAAGTCCTTCTGTCACAGGTGGGCACAGGTAACCAGGTTCTCGGTGATCGGGACAAAGAATTGAACTGAACACCCAGAGGTCACAGCAGAGAACATGGGAGCAGGCCAACTCCAAGCAGAGCTTGGCCTCGTGGGCTGGAGGGACTCTGTTCTTATAAGGCGGATCCTTCCTGGCTAGTTTTGGCAGGCTTTTACTGGGCATGTGCAAGTAGTTGTATTACTTTAAAGCTACTGCACATGTGGTCTCCCATGACCTTCCCTGATTGGCCACCAGGGAAGGGAGTCCCACAATGTTACCTAGTTGACACCCCCTTCTCCTGGGTTCCCCTGTACTAGGTTCACCTTTCCCGTTGCCAGAGAATTATAGCTCTCCATGTTAGAGATTGGTGAAAAGGAAAGGAATTATTTATTCAAGTTATACATACTTAAAGAGTAATAATGACTTAATGTCTTCATCAAAATCCCAAAGTCCCTTAAAACACCCACAAACACACAGAGTCCTTCTTTCTCCCTTTGCCCAGTCCAAGGCACTGTATCTCAGGAAAAGAAATAGAAAGCCACGTGGTGGTTCTTCTCATGGCTGCGGGGTGGCGGGGGGTGGGGGCGTGCAGTCCCCCACTCTGGCCAAAAGCAAGTGGTTCTCCCCACTAAAGTTACATGGCAATTCTCTCTCACAGGCCTACCGGAGTCCCCATTCTAGCCAAAAGACTGTGGTTCTCCCCTCAATGGCTGCCGAGTCTGCAATTAAATCTCCGCGCCAATCTTCCTCTGCACCCCCATTTCTGACTCCTCCCACAATCGGCTACACCTGCCAGGACTCCCATATCCTTCTAGCTTTACTGGGCTGCCACTGTGAGTCTGGGCAGGTGTGGCCCCATGGCGTGGAGCCAATCATCTCCAAGCTCTCGGGCAGGCGCTGTAACCAGGGGAAGTTGCCTCCCAGTTACATCTTGGGTGGAAGTCACTCCCTTCTCCCTGGCTCAAAGCTGGGCCACAACTATTTAACATACCTATGCAACCAGTTAAAGGCTATAGATAAGTCAAATGACCATGCCAGAAGTTAGCTGAAAAGCTGTTGCTTTGCCAAACAGCTCTCAATGGCCCTGCTCCGTGTGTCCCTTCCCTCAACTCACACCTGTGGGGGGGAAGGGGTGAGGACATCTTAATATTTCCTGGACACCTTGGGTTCTGGACCCCATTTCAAATCTTTTGGAGGCCCCTCCTCTTGGCTGCACCCTGTATCACTTTAGCATGACTCCTCTCTGTATTCACACCACCAACTCATTTCATAATTTGGTTAATGTTTTTCCATTCTGCTTTTGATTTTTTAAAACTTAAAAAAGTTAACATTGGTTTGTAATTGTGTAAACCATGACGTGCTTCCAGAGCCAGAAGAAATGTTCTTTGAGAAATCTTGTTTGGTGTTTTTACCCTCTTTCCCGGCCTCTCCACCCTCTTCAGTCACTGTTTTTAAAAGGATTTCCTTCTTCCTCTTTTTACTTATTGCTTGTTAACGAAAACAAATACATATATCCATAGTTATACTATTTTTAACATTTCTTATTTTATAAAAGTAAGCAGCAGTCTACTTTACCCAAACTAGAGTTTAAAGGTTATCTTCTAACTATATGGCATATTGTAACTTCATTAGTCAGACATTAGGTTAAACTGAATGTGCTTATTTATTCAGTTATTTTGGAAGGGGTAATTATAGCAACTGCCACCTAAGCATTTTAATAATATTCCAAAATAGTTAGAATATACATTTATATTCCTGTGTTGTTTTTACTGTTAAAGGAAAAAAAAAAAACCAACAGGCAGAAAAACTTGGCTGTTTAATTTGCATGTATTCTAGTTCGGTGCTTCTCAGCAAGCACAGTGAGTGCACGCTCCAGGGGACATGGGGCAATGTTTGATCACCAGATACTGGGGGCGGATGCTAACACTTCTACAATGCATGGGATGGCCCCCAACAAAGAACTGTCAGATCTCAAATGTCAGCACCGTATGTCACTTGTGAGAAACCCTGCTCGGTGTCAACCAGGCATTTGAAAGTTTGGGTCATCTCCCACTCCCTCCCGCCCCCCTCCTTTCTTCCATTCCTCCTCGCTCCCCCTTTTCAGTAAAACTAGATATTTACATCTAGGACTTTAGGAAAACATAAGTCATATAAAATGAAAAGAGAGGAGTGCATCAATGATGTGTGCTTGCTCAGGCCTGTCTAAAGAGCAAAATAATTCCATACTTGAAAGCTCTCCTCGAGTATAAATCATATGCTTACCCCAGTATTGGGGGAAGGCAAGTTTTGCGTTATTACAGGTTCAGGGGAACGGGGTTCTTTGTCAGGTGCACGCACGTGGAACGTCAGCTGGTTTACAGGGATGGACGTGGAGTTGGATGTGTTGGAGGCACTGTGCCTGCACAGTTGATCTTGGCATGCTCCCCACTGACGAAAGGCTCTGCTCAAAGGCACAGCACATGAGGTGGGGAGGTGGCAGCTTCACTGCTCTTTTGTCATTGATGACGTCCAAGGGAACTCTGGGGAAAGTGTCACTTTTTCTCATTTCTGTACTTACCATTGCCTCCCTTTAGTATCTCATGAAATACTCAGCTTCATCTAAAAAGAGGAATAGATACTTAAATTTCTTTGTGGTTTTAATGTGATATGGGTGGATGGGGGGGCATGCTTTTTTTTTCACATGGGGGCCACCTGTTGGGGTGTCAGCAATGTGCACCTGATCTTTGGAGAGAGATGGCCTGGCAGTGTGAGCATGGGGCACAGCAGGCACGTGTTCGGCATGGACGATGTCTGGTCCTGTGATGTGACTTCAGATCTTAGTTTTCCTTTTGCATTTGGTAATGAAGAGGACCCAGTAGCCTAGTGGTGAAGTTCCTAACATCACTGCAATTCTCTTTTTCCCTCCTTGTTTCCCCACACTTCCATCAAGCAAATTGAATGAATTAGAAAAAACTGATCAGCATTTCTTCTTGACAAAAATAAATGCAATACAAATTTGATTCCCTGGAAAAGAACTGGAATAGTTACAGACATTAATTATGTCTGTAGTTACTGACTACTGACTACTTATTCCCGTCATTGCAGTAAATAGTTACTGCAACGATTAGAATAGTTACAGACATTAATTATGACAGGTCACAGGGTTGCCATTCCTCTTAGGAACTGGTTTGAAAGGATAAATTTCACTAAACATTTCGCTTGTGAGCTTCAGTGCTTATCTGTGGTTGGTTCATTGCCTTTAGTAGGGATGCAGGTGTGTTATGATGGCTATAAGTGTGATCTTCCAGAAACAGATTTAATCATTAAAGCCCCCTCTTTATTTTAACTTTGTGGCCCTAAGACATAAAAATTTATTACCTGTTCTAGGCCTTTGACTAACATCTTACATCGCCAACCCTTTTCTTTCAGCATTTCCCCTGGTCCCCAAGAAAAAAGATGATGTTGATTTATATGCCTTTTGAAAATACTCCTGTTTCAGCCTTTATACTAGTTTTGGGCGGGGCCCCTTAAATATTGACAGGGTGCTGAAACCAGTATCATTTTTAATTCTGCACAGAAATAAAACCCAGTTTGTTGAAGTCACGGTTCTAGGGACTACCAGCTCAGCAGTTGCCATGTTGTGCAGAGCAGGGGCAAAATTTCCTCTTTCCAGGAAGGAAATGGCACTGGCCAGATTGGGCAGGTGGCAGTTCTTAAATACTGCATTGCACACCCGAGGGAAACCCTGCTCAGGACAGCGTCTCAGAGACTTAACGATTTATGGGGAGCAGCCTGAGTCCTCTGTTAGGTTCCCTTCAGGCCTATGGGCAAAGCATACAGTAATGGAAAAGGAGAGTTGCTGGATTGACAGCAACTCCTAACCAAAACTGGACTCCTGATTCTGTCAGAGCTGGGGTCAGGCAGAGACCAAGTCTTTTCCAACTATAGTCAATGCAAACAAGAGCCTTAAATGTGGAATCCCATCAGCTTCTGCCCTCCTGCAGGAACAGGATGCTTCTAGAAAAGAAAACCATTTCATAAATTTGGCACTGAAAAACTCGGCAATTTGGTGTGGGCTCATCAGTTTGTGGTTTGATAAGTTTCTGAAGCTACTGATATTAACTGGCAGCTTTGAATCATCCTAAAATCAGACTATAGCATGATGAGCTATATTAATCTGATTCACTTCATTTCCTAGGAAAACAAAACTATAACTGCATTTTCATTAATTTACAGTTGTAGTCCACCTACTTTTGAGCCAATATTTAATTATCTTTACCTCCAGTGTTTTTCAACATAAGTAATCTGTAAAATTCAATATTCTGAGTTAAGTTATATTGTTTTAAGATTTCTTTTTTCTATCTATTATTATTTTGCTATTATTATTATTGCTACAGTAAATTTTTTTTTTACTTTAAAGAGTAATGCATACTATTTTTTTTTTAAAAGGCTGCTGATTTAACCATTAAGGGAAGCCTTTCTCCTGTCTGAGGTGCCCAGATGTGACCTCTCCAGAGGCAAGGCTGATGGTTTTCTTGTGTGCATGTCCAGAGTGTTCTGAAATATCCAAGTACCAGGTCACTCAAGTCATTTTTGTTTTCTTCATATTTTCTCCCTTTTCCTTTTAATTTGAAGAGCTCTCTTTATTCCTTATTTTTAAAAAATAAATAAACTGAATTGCATATTTTAATTGATGGATTTTTATGGTATGTAAATTATATCCCAATTTAATAAAAAGTCACTGTAGGGTTTGGGGACTGACTAGAGAGATGACATCAAGGAGGAAATGCTTTTTGTCTTGTCAGATATGAATAGTGAGGTTTCCCAAATATCTCTGTAGCTTGGATTAGAAACATTTTTATGGATTATTGAGATAAAGAAGCCTATGGTGAACCCACCAAGATCACTGGTAACTAAGTTCATGTGGGTCATGAATCTCAATGATGATAAACTGCAGGTATGTACTTGGAAGCAGCTTAACCAGGCAGGAAAATGGAAGTTAAATTTCTTCAAGATCAGATTATATTCGACCTGAAGTGTTCTTACCTTATTTTTCTGAGTTAACCATGTATTTTTGAAAAACTTTCTATTTGAAACTTAGAGAGATTTCTTCTCTCTTACAAGTGAATAGCACTTCAGTATAGAGAGGTCGTTTATTGAACCGTTTACCTGGGTGGACATTTAGGCTATTTTCATGCGGACGTCCCACTGAATTGCTCTCCATGGAGCTGTATAATTTTGCAGAGTGTGTGAGAGAGAACCTGGTCTCTCACCACCTTCTTCCGGGTGTGCTGTTTTATCACGCTTACCATCGTTTGTTAGCTTTTTAACTTTTACTTTTGAAATAAATTTTGGCTTATAAAATATTGCAAGAATAGCACAGAGGATTCCTCTACACCCTTCATCTAGCTTCCTCAGATGTTAACATCTTAAATTACCACAAGGATCAAACAAGGAAGTTAACATTGACACTGAGGTATTATTACACTTTCTGGTCTCTGGCAGTCTAGCGGGTGAGAAGTGATAGCTTGGTGTGGTCTTAGTTCACATTTACTTTATTCTGAGTGAAGTCCAGCAGCGTTTCGTGTGTTCGAGAGCCAGGCGTTTCCTCTGCCCGTCATTTCCCTGATGCGCTGGTCTTCTAGTCAATTTTAGGGAGCGCTCACTGTATCAGGAAGAAAGTAGCCGTTCGTGTTATGAATTACAAATGCTTTTCCTAACTTTTAATTTGTATTTCTAATTTATTTGAGGTATATTGTACCATATAAAAATGTTTTTAGATTTATATAATTGAATTCATCTATCTTGTGTGTATTTTTAGTAATAGATTTTTTAAAAGTCCTTCAAGGTTATAAAGGATTTTTTCTTTATAACATTCTATGCTTTAATATTTCCTTTTGTACTTTTTTTCCCCGCCTTATATCTTAGATGCACTTGGGATTTATCCTGTCGTAGAAGAGAAGCATGGCTGTAACTTTCTTCAGAGGGTTACCAGCATGTGTCATTGCCATTTATTAAGAAGTCTTTTCATTTCCCAGTGACTTGAACTAGCATCCTTGAGCGTACACTAAATTCCCAGATGCATTTGGGTCTGCGTTCTGTTTCCTCCTGTTTCATTAGTCCATGCTGTTATATGCCACACCAAACTTGAACAATAAGTTCTTTGAAAGTTTCATATTATTTTAAAGTAAGTAAAACAAGCTATCAGAGTCTATTTTAAAGCTAATTACTGTGCTCACATATAAATAAATGAGACTGTGGAGGCCCCAGAGTCACCGCATGTTCTGGCATGGGCCGATGGTCGCTCCATTTGCAAGTCTAAACATAGGTAAAGTATATCCATTGCAAAAAGTCATTCTGGTGACCCTGACCTGGACTGCCCCTCCGCCGTCTTGCCAGCTGTGTTCTTTTGGATGCTGGAGGCAGGTTAAGGATACCTGGTGGGAAAATTGAAAATAGTTACTAATAACGTGTTTTTTTAAATAGGGGGAGAGGAGAACCACATTTTGGAAAGTGTGTAAGAATTGCATGAAGCATTTGCTTTAGTAAGTTTAGCTTCCAGTCTTGAGGAAATCTGTATCATTCAGAAACACTGTCTGCGTTCACATGACACAGTTTAGGCATCCCTTTTCACAGGTTTGACAAAGATCATTAGCAGTTTCTCCCTGAGCACGTGCTCCTTGGGAAGGGTCAGTGCAGCTGGTCAGCCAGCTGTACTGTGCAGTCTGGTTCTCGTTGGTCTCTGGTGGGGGTGGGCAGCATGCACGGGATCAAGGCCAAGTGCACTCAAGTCACAGGCCTCCAACTTCTCGCTGTACTTGTGCTGTCATCCCACCTGAGCACAGCCCCCAACTCCACTGCTGTGAATGGGGAGAATGAAGCTCATCCTGGTGTCAGGACTGACCGTGATAATACAGGAGAGGTGCTTGCCTAGTCTGTGGCACCCAGTCAGTGCAGAGTAAATAATTACCATTTCACTCACCTATGAGGTCTGTCTGGGAAAACTGCAGCCATTGTTAATACAGTGAGAACAGTTGATGCAGCATCGATGTAACCTGGCAGCCAAGGAGAGTGGAATGCACGTGCATGACCAATGACGACTTCACTGTACTGGTTAGTGGGGGCCATAGATGCCCTTGAGAGAGCATGTGTACCATGTGGCTGTCACACCCAAAATGGCTGACTGAGTAGAGCAACAGATCTGCATCAGATTTTTCATTAAGCTGAACATTCCTCCTCAGAAACTATTCTGATGATTCTGATGGCTTTTGGGGAAATGCAGAGAGTGCAGCACAAATAAAAGTGTGGCACAAACGCTTCAAAGATGCTTGAGAATCTGTTGAAAGTGATCCACACTCTGGAAAGCCTGCAACAAGCAGAGAATTTTGATTGTGTAGGGCTGCGATCAACAAAGACTGGTGACTGACAGAGCACAAACTAGAAGCTGATCTGGTAATTCCCAAAACTACCACGTCTAAGATTTTGATGCAGGTTCTTGGCATGAAATGTGTCGTGGCAGAATTCATTCCGTGAGTTCTACTGTCAGAGCAGAAGGAATACCTTACTACAGTTGCTAATGACTTGATTCACACCACTACCAATGAACCAGATCTCCTCAGGAAGGTCGTAACCAAGATGAATCATGGGTCTATGGCTATGATCCAGAAACAAAGGCCCAGTCATCCCAATGGAAGTCACCTGGTTTTCCACGCCTGAAGAAGGTGTGGCAAAGTCACAGCAAGATCGAGACCACGCTAACTGTGTTTTTTTGATTGGGAAGGTGTTGTCATCACAAGTATGCCCCTCCAGGCTGAACAATTAATAAGGAGTACTACCTCAGTGTTCTTCATTGATTGAGAGATACAACATGACAAAAGTGGCCACAGCCTTGGGCAACTGGTGATTGGCAGCTTCATCATGACAGTGTGCCGGCTCATGCATCACACCTCCTGCAGAATTTTTTTGTGAAACATCAAATCACCCAGGTGACTCAGCCCCCTACAGCCCAGATTTGTCACCCTGTGACTTCTGGCTTTTCCTGAAACTAAAATCACCTTTGAAAGGGAAGAGATTTCAGACCATTGATTAGATTCAGGAATATGAAGGGGCAGCTGATGGTGATTCCAACAAAGGATTTTGCAAGATGTTTTGAATAGTGGAAGAGATGCCAGGAGAACTGTGTGAGTTCCCAAGCTGCCTACTTTGAAGGGGACCGAGGCGTCATTGTCCTATGTAGAATGTTTCTTGTATCTTCTTCAATAAATGTCTCTATTTTTCATATTACATGGCTAGATACTTTCTGGACAGAGCTCGTATTTCCTTTCTCCTTCAGTGTGTGAAGCTCTGAGGCCCACCCATGATTCCTGAACATCTGTACTGAAGGTGAAGGAAGTTACACGATAATTAATTTAGTATTAAATAAGAGAGTGGCATGTGCATGTGTGAGTAGCACAAGGAAGACTAAATGAAGCTCAGGCAAGGTGAAGTTGACCTCAGTGTTCTAGGCCTAAGGAATAAAAATGTCCTTTCTGTTTTTGGTCTGTGTGAGAGAGATAGAACAAGGCTGTGGACTTGGTGCTCGGTGTCAGCTGTGACCAGTTGCAGGAGCAGGATTGTTCAACTTTTATGTATACTGTTTGTTTGTTTGTTTGTTTGTTTGTTTCTTTGTCAAAAAGAATAATCTTCAAAATAAAGCATATAGAACAGATGTCAACAATAAGGAATTAAAACTGAAATGGAAGAAAATTTAGTAGGAGAGCACTTTGCCACTTCATAGCTCCAAGTTCAGATGCATATGAGCATTTCCAGGTGAATGGCAGAATCCCTGTTGATATTCTTCCAGTGGCCTTGACAGAGAGGAGAAGTGCCAGCAGATTGGAGATCTCATTTTCTAAATGGAGGAAAGAAAAAAACAATCAGGGAAGAGACTATTAAACAGATTACTGAGTGGAGATGAAAGCTGGGGGCGTCCAGCCTGTTGGCATCTTTTCTCCTTGATGCAGTGTGGCTGGATTTCAGCAGGATGTCTGGATTTATAAGGTTGGGCCACTTATAAATGTGTCCCTTAAGTCTATAGTGCTAACGTACCTTCTCTCCTTGGGCCCTTTTTCTGACCCATGTCATTCTTAGAAGACTCGGGATTGTTGTCTCTCTGGGAATGAATCTGTGGTCATCGGCCCTCGCCATGCTGCGTGAGACTCTGCCTACAACCCTATCCATCGACCAGCTCACTTGACTTGTCCTCCATTGTCCCCATATCATCTTGTACACTCAGCACCTTGATAGGGGACAGTTTTGTCTTTTACTTTCATAGTCTGTTTACACAAAAAACAGTGTACAATGTTAACTGAAAGAAGAGGGACATGGTACGCAGACACCTTTGTCCTGCGCTGAGGCTGGCTGAGTAGAGGATGAGTGGCCCAAGGCACAGTGGAGAGATAGTTGAGTGCCAGTGGCAAATGAATGAAAGGGACATTTCTGGCTTCTGCCCTCACTATCCTCTCATTTGTCACTTGGCTTCTTACCTGCTCTGTGGAGAGAGCTGGATTGGTCTTGGTCTTCCCCAGCAGGTTGGGTGTTTGGGGGCAGGATGGCCCTGAGCTCACTCCCCTTTATAATGAGAGGGTAGTGGAGGTTGTGTTTTCTTTGAGCGCCTGTTACATACTTGGAACTTTGCTGGGTGCTTTTTGTGCTATTTAGTGAATATAGCATGTCTGCAGGATAATCCTTTTCTCTCAAGCCTCCATTTTATAGGTGAAAAAACAGCTTTGAGATGGTAAGCCATCTTGTTGAAAGATTGAGCCAGTAAGAGAAGCTGGCATTTCGTTCCAAAGCCCATGCTGTTCTCTATGTCAGGTAGCAGTCCCCTCTCCCTGCCGACAGCACCACTCTGTGGGCTGGAGCTGGTTGGTGGCTACACCCACAGAGTGGACTGCCATTTCAAGCCTCCCTGAGTAACAGCTCAGATGCCTGCTGCCCTTGGCCATGATCAGCACAGCAGCTTGGATGAAAACATGGGAACCTGTATGTCAGACTCACAGATGATGAGTGGATGGAGTGATGGGACTCGTCCATGACTGTATCAGAATTTGGAACTCGTGATAAGCAGGATGATGGATGGAAGGAAACTGGAGTGGTGGAGAGGGACCAGATGATCACTGAGGTGCCCAGGCCCTCCGCTTCTACTTGGTAATCACCTGCCCACATGTAGTCTGAGAATCTGGGGCCTGTTGTGTAGGCATGATGCTGTCTGGAAGGCATGGCAGTTTCAGGCATCATTAATGTGCACTTAGCATCAGCATCTCCTTTTTCTGCAGTGGCCTTTCCTGTCTGATTACATGTCACGTACAGAGGTAGTGGGTGATGATCCCTAGCATCCTGAATTCCCATTTTTGGCTCTCGCCATCCAGTTGTCTTATTTTGTCTACTTTGTGGGGGTGAAGCACATATCTGTCTTGTCTGTTGTGTTTCTAGCACCTAGCACAGTGCTAGTGGGGGTTCAGAACACACTTGTTGGATATCTAGAAGAGAGAACAGTATTAGGATGCTAAGGTTTAAGAAACCTTACCATTTTTCAAGTAAGGAAGGTTTTGCTTCGGGACATTGTTGTTTCTCTGTTAGAAGGTTAATCACGGGAAAGCAAGATTAAACCTGCTTTTTACTTCATCAAAACTTTTTTTTAATCTAAAACTATTATGTTACTATATATAGACTCAGTTCACTTGTCTTAGGATTTTAAAATTCTAAGGCAAATATTAGGTATTTGGAGAGCACACATCTGTTTTAGAAGTTACTTAGGAAAGTTTAGTTGATTTTTTTTTATGGGTAAGTTTTCTCGTACCAAATAAAATAGAGCAGCACAGTTGCGTCATCTCATACTTGATTTGGACCCTCGCTGGACTAAGCTCCTCGGGAAGGACAGCATCTGGCTGTGCCTTAGTTGGGTAAGTGTTTGCACATAGCAGGTGTGCCACACATTTCCATTGAATAAGTGAGACTTTCAGTTTACTCTACAAACAAGGTGACTGATACTGTCTCCAAGGAAGCCTAGTCTCTGGGGCGAAGTAGCAGCTTCAACATCATGTAGGAAGTAAGATGTAGAGGTGGGACTGGTAGCCAGTTTAAAACAAAGTCCTTGTGTTCTTTGCACGATGTGCAGAGACGTAGCCAGCTTCATCGCCTAGTTCTTTCAGACAGCCCTGGGACTGGGATATTGGGGTTTAGACAATAAGCGTTTCTTGATGGGCCTTTCTTCACTTTCCCTCCTTTTTTTCCACAGTTGTGGTTCGTCTGGGACTATACCCACGTAGGAGCTCTTACAAACTATAGATATTCTAATTCATTAAGTCTCAGGTGGGCATCTGTTTGGAATGAATGGGCAGGTCAGGACCCTTTCTGTTTCTGGAATGCATGGTTAGAACACCCATGTTTTCAGGTGTTGGACATAACCTGAAGATACTCTGTATTTTGCAGAATCGTAAATCTGAGTAATGGGTTACAAGGTAAAGGACAAATTTAACTCGTTAACTGACTCTGTCCTGTTTCTCAGCCTCTCTATGAGGTGTTGGCTTTCCTTGCACAGTTTTAGGGTACTAATTATGTACATAGAGGAATTCGTGAATGTCAGAATTTACTAATTTCAAGGTGTATGCTATTCAGGGTTGGCAGAGTAAAATGGTGAGTTCAGAGAAAGCTTTAAATCTCTTCCTGATTCTGTTAACTTTGCACACAGAATTGCATTGTGGAGCCAAACTTTATCATTTCATAATGTGTGTGAATGAATGAATGAGGATTATCTGGGAAGACCTGGCTGGACAAGGAAGTAAGTTTTGCTTTCTGCCAGATGGTCATTGAAATGTTTTGTGTGGGTGTGTGCATGTGTGTGCCCAGTTAAAAGGTTGGACATGTAGATTTTCATGCTCTAGTCTGGTTTTGGCTTTAGAAGTGCTTACACAGCTAATCTGGCATTTATGATTATTTCCACTTTGAGTTCAGCAGGATGCTCTTTGGGGATATGCAGACAGAAGTGACTTAATTGGATTTCAGCCCAGATGCAGTGTTTGAATGGCTTTTTGGATGGCATTAATTGGGCAGCTGCCATAGGAAGTCATATGTATAGTCTTGAGCGCTTTGATTCAGTCCCTCTCATTGGCTCATTGCTAATTTATTCAACAAATGAAATAAGAAAGAACAATTAAAGTAGTAAAATTAAGAAATACGGTTCATAAGCGGGCCTATCATTTGGTTTCAGCATAGTTACATTACAGTCTGTGTTTAAGGCAGCCCACTTGTGGGCTGGCCTGGGTAGTCATGTGAGGGATTCTTGGGGTCTCCTAGATTAAAATTTGGAAAACGGATTCTGACATTGGATGCTGTGGGGCTTTGAACTATTGCAGCAGATTTTACATACCTAATTACGGAAGTTCACTGAATGATAAGTGTCAGGAATCATTTTATCGAGAGCCTGCCATGCATCAAGCCACATAAACACCTGTATGCAGAGGTCTCTTCCTGAAGGCTCTTTCTGTCTAGATAGCCACATAAATGTAAAGTTTATTTTTATAAGAGAGTGATTTCTATAGGCGCGGAGGGCATTTCCATAGGATTCCCCAAAGACGGAACATTTGAGTGCACTCCCAAGTGGCAGACCAGATTTGGCTAGATGGTGGCGCTGGCAGCTGGAGGGTTAAATGTTCCCACTGTCAGGGGAGGAAAAGGAGGGGTGAGGGCACAGAATTTTAATTGCAGAATTGCGACAGGACCTGGCATTTGAGGAAAATGTGGGTGAATGTGCCTTGATGATTTTTGGAATACTCAAAAGTAACTAAACATCCTTTAAAAACAGTGATATTAAAATTTCATTCAATTGGATAATCATAAATTTCATCTTTTAAGTTAAATTGTTGTAATTATTAGTCTTTTAATGGAAAAATTAATTTATTCAGCTCCCTTTTCATTCTTCATTTTATGGAGTTTTGTGGAATACATGTATGTGATACTATAAAATGTATGTGAACATCATCCCTAATAAAATATGGGAGAAACAAATCAAGCTGGTTCATCACCCATTAGAAGCAAATAGGGTAATATGCAGTGAGAATTTTTTCCTTACAGTTTTTTAGAAGCCAGTGCTTTCTGTAAGAGGCTTCTCAGTTACCAGTAATTTACAAAATTAAAATGAACAACAAAAAAACTTCCCTCACAATCTTTCTCAGTTCTTTTCTCCAGAGCTTGATTGTTCTCTGTGCTCCCAGGAGCTTCTCAAATGCTGAAGGCCATGGACTAGTCCCAGTCCTTTTTAACCCGTTACCTTCATCTAACTGCTGTGAAAATTGTGTGCCCCCCGCCCCATCTGAAGTTTTAGCCTGGCTTCGTAAAGGCCAATGATGTGATCTAGAACTGAGGTGGGGTCCAAGTCATCTTTCAAGTCCCTGGAATACTCAAACCTGCGCCCATCCATATAGCTGTCTCACTTGAGGATTAGGCACCTTAATCCCAGGCCCTGACTGACCGAACAGCTCTTTCTGGAAGAGCTCCCTGGAAGGTTCTGTCTTGTGACTCACATATGAGTCAACTGCAGTCTTAACAGACTTAGTGTCCTTCTCTCTAAAATTAAAGCATGGGTCTCAAATGACAGGTATTGTACTTGAAGGGCACGGGAAAGAAAGTTTTCTGATATGATTAATTTTGCTATGGGAAAATCTTTAGTATATGTATAGCAATAGGAGTGTTCTTTGTAGGAGAAAGCACAACTTCTATTTTATAGAAAAATATAGGAAAACATTGTTTAATACCATACAGTTAATGTCTGTATGTGATTAGTGACAAATGACATCATTTCTCTCAGTGTGGTTTGGAGCATGGGATGCTACTTTCCTGGGTGTGTAAACACATCCACCTGGGACCACACCACCTGGAGCCCCAGCTCAGCACCCATGTGCCTCACAGGATGGTTACATTTTTAAAACCTTTTAAAAAGCAGATAAACATTCTCATAGCAATATTTTTTTCTGATCTTCTTGAGCAAGGGAAACAAAAGAAAATAATAAACATGGGACTACATCATACTAAAAAGTTTTTGCACAGCAAAGGAAACCATCAACAAAATGAAAAGACAACCCACTGAATAGAACATATTCACTGATACGTCTGATAATACCTGAAATTTGTAAAGAACTAGTAAAACAACACCAAAAAAAGCAATCAGTCCAATTAAAAAATGGGCAAAGGACCTGAATAGACAGTTCTTCAAAGAGGACATACAGATGGCCAGTAGGCATATGAAAAGGTGCTCGGCGTCACTAATCATCAGAGAAATGCAAATTAAAACCACAGTGAGATATCACATCCTAACTGTCAGAATGGCTGGTGTCAACAACGGGGAGAAAAGGGAACCCTAGTTCACTGTTGGTGGGAATGAAGAATGGTGCAGCCACCGTGGAAAGTATGGAGTTCACTTGAAAAATTAAAAATGGAACTGCCTTATGATTCAGTGATTCCACTTCCAGGAATGTATCCAAAGAAACCTGAAACATTAATTTGAAAGAATGTATGCACCTCTATGTTCATTGCAACGTTATTTACAATAGCTAAGATTTGGAAGCAGCCCAAGGGCCCATCAGTAGATAAGTGAATAAAAAAGCTATGGTACATCTACACAATGGAATACTATGCAGCAGTAAAAAGGGAAACCTTACCATTTACGACAGCGTGGATGGACCTGGAGAGTACTATGCTAAGTGAAATAAGCCAATCAGAGAAAGACAAATATTGTATGATCTCACTGATGTGTGTAATCTACTGAATAAAATAAACTAACAAAGTAGAAATGGACTCATAGATAACAGTACAGGCTGACAGCTGTCAGAGAGAAGGGGGTTTGGGAGACTGGGTGAAATGGGGGAAGGGATTAAGCAAAAAAAAAGAAACTCATGGACATAGACAATAGTATGGTGATTACCAGAGGGAAACGGGGTGGGAGGAGGTAGAAGAGGGTAAAATGGAAATAAATGGTGATGGAAGGGGACTTGACTTGTGGTGGTGAACACACAATACGATATACAGATGATGTGTTATGGAATTGTACACCTGAAACCTATATACTTTTATTAACCAATGTTACCCATAAATTCAATTAAAAAGCAGAAGAACATACATCATTCGGTACTTAGATTATTTTATACCTTTTCCCAGGGAACGCACGATGCCCTGGACCCCAGGAAAGATCCTGTTTAAAACAGGAAGCAGTAGAAAGGGAGGAGAAAGAGGGGGTCTGAATCCACTGATATATTAGCATCTCTAATTTGTTGACATTTATTAAATCATCGATTAATTAGGTTACTTCTCAAACCAAATCCCTGCCCTTGAGGAAGTCTTCCATTTAAGGAGTCCCTAGTAGTAACTGTCCCTTTACTGGAAATGCCACAGGTGGGGACATGTAAAACAACATCAGTGAAACAAAGTCCACAGCATACAGAATGCTGGGTGTTCTGCAAGACAAGTGACCCAGTTTCTTTGACAAATTGTCATTGTAATAAAACAGGTTTAAAGTGACTTGAGAGACATACAAGAAATTAGAATTTGTGAATAGTATCCTGATTCAAATAAATCAACTATAAAAATATTTTTATGAGACAGTTGGGATAATTGGAACACTAGATATGAGATTGATATTAAGAAATTAATAATTATTTTAGGTGTAATGATGGAGCTGTGCTTATCTGTTGGTCATACACACCAAAGTATTTACAGATAAAATAACTTTTGTATGAATTTGCTTTAAAGTCATCGAATGAGGGCTGGGAGTTCTGGGGTCTCTAATTGTTGAGGTTGAGTGTTTAAGGTACCTGGGGAGATATATCCTCTCTATTTTTGCATATGGTTAAACATCTCCACTAAAATGCAAAATACAGTGATTATGTTACAGCTTAATGCATGCTTTGCACAGAAGAGGGAAGTCAGACTTTTTTGTTTGGAAGAGTCAGGAGCTTATTCCCAGAGGTGACAATATTTAAACTGGGTTTTAAAGTAAGAATGGGTATGCAAAAACTGGAGAATCCGTTCCTTTTTCAGCCAGGAGAAAGGAAGCTGGGATATTCACAGGGTTGTGTGGGTGAGGGTTTTGTTACTGGTCTCTTCCATTCATTTCTTCTTGCATCCATTTAGGGCGTGTTGTTCAAGTTCCTGTTGTTGGTGTTTGTGGTGAGAATTTGCGGGCTGTGGGTCTGAGGAAGGACATGGTGTGTAAGTTTGCTAGGACTGCCATAGCCGAATACCACAGAATGCGTGCTTAACAGCAAATATTTTCTCATTGTTCTGGAGGCTGGAAGTCCCAGAGGAAGGTGTCAGCAGGTTGGGTTTCTCTTAAGGCTGTCCTCCTTGTCTTACAGATGGTCACCTTCTTGTTGCCTCATCACATGGTTGTGCCTTTCTGCTCGCGTGTCCGGGTATCTCTTCCTCTTCTTATTAAGGACGTCAGTCGTATTGGGTTAACAATAATAGCTTCATTTTAACTGAATCACCTCTCCAGAGATCCTTTCTCTAAATACTGTTACATTCTGAAGTACTGGGATTGGGACTTCCTTGAATTTGGGAGACATAGTTCAGACTGTAACAGATGGGATATACACAGCTGCATGATGCAGTCAAGTACTGTAAGTTGTGGAAGGAACCCCGAAGGAGAAGTGTTTGAGGTACCCTGAAAGAATCTGGGAATTCTAGGAGGGAACCTGAACAGCCAGCCTGTCCAAGCGGGTAGGGTTTCACCCCACGCAGAGCAGGGAGTAGAGAGAGTCTGAAGGAGCTCTGAGTCCCCGCAGATGAAGAAGGGAGGGTGGTGAAGGGAAGGGTCGGAGCGGCCACGGTGGAGCTCAGTCAGTGGTGGTTGGGCAGGGACGAGGAAGCGGGGCGAGAGCAGCTTCCTGCTCACAACACTGCAGTGAGGCCCTGGAGTGCTGTCTAGTAGCTTTCTGTCTTTGTTACTGAAGTAAAACATCTGTAAAACGTTACAGAAAATAATAAAGTTAAAGAATCCACCCCACAAATTTATTAGTTATAACCACTGTTAACAACAGCTCCGGCCTGGCCTTCCTGCCTGCTTTTCAAGATTCTTTTTTTTTTTTTTAAAGAAGAAATATGGGAGAGGTAGGTGAGAGAGGAGATGGAAAAACAGGATTTGCTCCCCCCATTCTGCTCTTGACCTGGACCTTTCTTGAAATTTTCCTCATTCTTTCAGTCCTTCATCTCCCAAAGGGAAGGGAACTTCAGCAAAATAATGTTTACATTCCCCGTTAAACAAGACCTTGCATCACCTGCTGTGCCTCAGCGATCTCATCTAAGAACTCAGCGTCTCTCTCTTTGTGTCTTCCTTTTTTCCTTCCTTTTTCAAAAAAAGGGGGTTTTTACCAGTCTTATTCAATAAGTACAGTTTAGTGTTTAAGGTTTACTTTTGTCACTGGGCTTTTTATTGGTGTAATACCTGAACAACCGCTAAGTCCTGTGGGTGCTTAATAAAAAATGCCGGTGGACTGTTAAAAATGTTCTGTGTAATTTGATTGTCTAGTTATGGTGTTGAGATTTGTAGCAAAGTGTTTACGCTGATTCCAGAAACTATGGTTTGGAGTAGTGGGAAGATCTTAAAAGTAGTACTTTCTTCAGACCTTTGGAGAATGGAGTGCTGTTGTATTTAAGGGCTAGTCAGCGTCAAATGTGTACACAGAATGATTACAAACCACTGGGAATGGTGTTACTAATCAAATTCCTATCTGTTAGAATTTTTAGGTGGCAGACTCTAAAATATAAGTTCCTACTAAGATTTGCATTATGAGCTTCTTGTCATGGTATTTTAGATAAGCTTTAATAAAATTTTAGCACCACATCATCAATTTTTGATAATTTTCAAATCCATTCCATGTACCTCAAAGCCGCAGGTTTGGAGCCGAGGGACCCTGGTCATGGGTGAGGAAACAGGGGCCTAAAATCCCACAGGGCACGTGGTGGCTGAGCCGGGCCTGGACCCCTGTCTGCTGCCCTTTCTCTCCTCTCATTCTGTGTGGCCGACACGGCCTGCAGTTTTGTTCTTCCCTCAGTGCTGGAACACGTGAAGGCTCAAATCTTCATTTGAGCTCTGAGGCTCTATGCCTCAGCAACGTCTGACCAATTATCTTCTCCCCAGCCACCCTCCTTGGTCCCATGTGAGTCTCTTCGAGGCCACTGAGAGACTTAGAAATTAACTGCCCCCCCCATTTTTATTAACCTACTTCTCATCAACCGATACAGTGAATTGATAGCTAGCCTTATCATTTGCAACTGACATAATTTCAGCCATTCCAGAAAATTTGCTGTTTTTCCCATTTGGGACATCTTTATCTTGAGTAAAAATCCTAGTTTCAGTGGGACTTTTTGAACTTGGGAAACCAGCTTGTGGCCTTCAGTATTGCCTGAGCGCTGACCACTGTGCATGGTATGACAAAAGGTGGCTGAGGTCATGTCCCC